>JAJIBD010014661.1:0-37294 GCA_021461705.1 Cryptotis parvus | reverse complement strand
ATGGTTTGTATTTGTGATACTTCCAGATGCCTTCCTAAGGGCTGCATTGCTGCAGTTTTGTCTTTGTGTGGATGGAGTTGGCTGATGAAATGGCAGAATGCATGTGAAAACAGAGTTATTTTTTTCTAATCCAAATATTTTTATTTGTATCTGTACTTGAAGAGCCTCAAACCATTCGTTCAGGGCATGGGAATGAGGTCTATTATTGTTACTGTTTTTGGCATATCAAGTACGACATGGGCTGCTTGTGAACGCTCTTAGTTTTTGTATTTACTGATGTACCATATGGTTTGAGGCTCTTCATGTTCTTGGAGTGAGCAGAGGCCCTTGGGCTATCCTATCTTGAGACAGGGACATATGGAGATGTTACTGGCGCCCGCCGAAAGCAAATCCATGAACATTGGGAAAACAAGTGAAGATACAAATGATCTGTACTTAGTTTTTCTTGTTTAACATACCATCTGCTGCTGGTATAATAATCTAGCCATATCTTAGTTTTTTAAGTTGTTTTCCTTTTATTAAGGGTGTACTGGAAATTAGAAAGTTGAAAAAATATGTTTGCCAGTTTTCATGTCTTGCAAATTCTAGGACTTTGCTTTTAGTACTACTACTTCAGTAGGCATTTCACAATTTCTTTTTTTTTTTTTTTTTTGGTAACACCCGATGATACTCAGGGTTTGCTCCTGGCTTTGCACTCAGGAATTACTCCTGTGGGATGCCAGAGATTAAACCCGCTGCATGCAAGGCAAATATGTCCTACCTGCTGTACTGTTGCTCCGGCCTCCATTTCGCAATTTCATCCATATTCGCTTTCTTTTGTTTTTTCAGTGAGAACAGTCCTGTGTGAAGGTGGGGTACCACAAAGGCCAGTTGTTTTTGTTACCAGGAAGAAGCTGGTGACTGCAATTCAACAGAAGCTTTTCAAACTGAATACTGAACCAGGATGGGTCACGATATACGGAATGGCGGGTTGTGGCAAGTCTGTGTTAGCTGCCGGGTTGCCGAGATCATTGCCTCTTAGAAAGTAAGTTTTGGTTACCATGCTTTGTTGACTAAGGAGTTACTCTTTTGGCTTATATTAGCTTCCTGTTGTGTACCCTAATACCATGTTTTTAGTGGCTTAAAACTACAGATTATCCTAGTTAGTTCCAAAGAAAGTCAAAAGTCCAAAGTAATTCTTTTTAACTTTTTGAGTCACACCTCAAAAAGTGTGTGACCTTATTATAGACCTCATTCCCATGACTGATGGAATGGTTTTGAGGCTCCTTATGTTTCTGTAGTGGGAAGATGCCTTTGGGCTATCTAGCATGGACAGGACGTATTGAGATGTTTCTGGTCCTGCTCAGGCAGATCGATGATCAATAGGAAGTCAAGTGATCAAGTGGTCAAGTGGGTCACAACTGGCGCGATTCAGGGGTTAATCCTGGCTCTGCTCTCAGGAATTACTCCTGGTGGTGCCTGGGAACCGTAGGGGGATGCCGGGGATTCAACATGGCTTGGCTGCATGCAAGGCAAACACCCTACCCGTACGCTATTGTTCCAGTCCCCAAACTAATACTTACTGGGTTGATGTCCAGGTGTAAACAGGGCTGAGTTCTTCTGGAGGCCCCGGGCTAAGCTGTTCTTCAGAATTTCTCAGGTGCTAGTAGTGGTGACTTGTAGTTTTCCTTTTACAATTCCCTTTTCCATGTTCAGAGCTGCTAATTGATCAGATCTTTTTAAGTTTTCTTCCCTCTCTAATGTTTGCTTCTGTTGTCACAAAATGTTCTTTTTTTTTGTTGTTGTTGTTTTTGAGCTTAACTTGGCGGTGCTCAGGATTTACTTTTGGGCCTGTGTTCAGGCATCAGTCCTGGCAGATTTTGTGGTGCCTAGGATCAAACCTGGGTTGGCTATGTGGAAGGCAAGTGCCTTACCTGCTGTATAATTTCTCTGGCCCTGTGAAGTGTTCTTCGACTCTGACCTCTGGCCTTTCTCATGAGGCCTTTATGATACACCAAGTCCACCAGATAATCTATGATAATATGTTTAAAAATCTCTAATTGCATTCACAAAGTCCCTTTTACTTTGTAAGGTAAATATTTACAAGTTCTGTGGAGTAGGCTGTGGATAATTTGGGGGCTGGGTAGCAGTGGCTGGGGGAGATTATTCTGCCTACCATAAGTGTGATTAAATTAGGGGTTCGCTCTTTTCCTCATCCTTCTTATTGACATAGATTAGCCAGGCCATTGATTTACATTTGTACTAGCTGCACATACTACCACTATGATTGAAACTAGTTCTCTTGTATCTTAACAAAGGAGAGAATTCTAGGATTGAAGAGACCTTAAAATGTTTCAGCTTACATCCCTGCCTTCATGCACTGTTGGACTTAGATCTTCCTGTGAGTTGTATCACTTCTGCTATAGAATGCTGTGAGGAGAGTCTTGGAAATTCATCCCGGCTAAGCCTCTCCCAGTGAGTGCTTCTCCTGTGGATCTAAATGACTAATTCTGGTTTTTTTTTTTTTTTTTTTTTTTTTGCTTTTTAGGTCACACCCGCGATGCTCAGGGGTTTCTCCTGGCTCTGCACTCAGGAATTACTCCTGGCGGTGCTCGGGGACCATATGGGATGCCGGGATCGAACCCAGGCCGGCATAGGCCGGCCGCGCTGCAAGGCAAACGCCTTACCTGCTGGGCTATCGCCCAGCCCCTAAATGACTAATTCTGATTCCCTAACTAAGTTTGCCACTTGATTTTTTTGGGGGTCACACCCGCGATGTTCAGGGGTTACTCCCTGGCTCTGCACTCAGGAATTACTCCTGGCGGTGCTCGGGGACCATATGGGGATGCCGGGATCGAACCCGGGCCGGCACAGACCGGCTGCATGCAAGGCAAATGCCCTACCCGCTGGCTATTGCTCCGCCCCTGCCACTTGATTTTTAAAATAAAAACATTTTATAGTCCAGTTTTGGGGCAAGCACTTCCCTCCCGGCAGTACTTAGGGTACTCTGGGGCTATTCCTGAGGCTACATGGCTAATAGGCCTGATGATTCAGTTCTTAGTTCCAGTGGTGCCGTGCCACTGGGGCTCAGAGAAGGGGGCACTGGGGCAGCCTTAGGAGTGTGTCGGGCAGCCAGGGTGTACCTGGCGGTGCTGGGAAAGGTCACGTGTCGTGGATTGAACCCCAGGGAACAAGTAGGCTCCTGTGCCCTTGACCACTGAGCCATCTCCTGGCCTTGGAACCATTTTTCCTTTATCTGTAAGCCCCTAGAAAATGAACGCACGTGACTCCGACTGTTACAACCAGGGGGTTTTCAGAGAAAGGAAAGGGAAAGAGATTTCTGTCTCATTTGTTACCTGGTGACTGACTTATTTTTTCTGAATTTTGGGCGACACTGGTGATACTGGGGTCACTGCTGACCTGTACCATGTGGTGCCGGGATTGAAGCTGGACCTTCTGAGAGCACAGTGTGTACTCCAGCTCTTGGAGCTGTTCTTGGCCCTGGTGACTAGTAGACTTTATTTTTTGCTTTTATTTGGTAAATGCCATTATGTTCAGTAAATATAGTTTTATTTGGCACTATTTTAGGCACTGGGGATTTAACCAAAATGAAGGTAGTTTGTGCATCTAAGGAACTTCCTCACAGTCTAGGAGGGGAGAAAGATTATATATCACTTCACTTGTATCACTTATCTTCCTGTTGTTCATTGATTTGCTCAAGCGGGTGCCAGTAATGTCTCCATTCGATGGGAATGAGGTCCATTATTGTTACTGTTTTTGGCATAGCAAATACAACACGGGTAGCTTGCCAGGCTCTGCCATGGCTCTGGGTTCACCCCAGGGGCCCAGTCTTTTTCTATGTCAGACCATTCAGACCATCAACTGTCCAGGGCCCCACAGGGCAGAGCCCTGGGTGTAGACAAGCCTGTCTCCTGTCTGCCACCTGCGGATGCAGCCGGGCACTGCAGCCACACCTGCAACACCTCGAGGGGCAGTGAAGATTATATAAACAAGTTATTATGTATGTGAGATACTGAGTAATAAAAACTAATTTAAAGCTCAGACTTAGAACGAGGAAAGAGCAGCATAGCGGTATAGTACAGTGGTAAGGCACTTATTTGCTTTGCACACAACCTGGGTTTGATCCCCTGCACTTCTGTGCCCTGAGTCCTGCTAGGAGTGATCCCTGAGCGCAGAGCCAGGAGTAAGCCCTGAGCACCACTATCCCTCCCCCGCCCCCAAAAGGAATCAAAAACTACTAACAGCCAAAACAAAGGAAGGAAGGATGTGTTAACTCTGGGGAACAAGATGGGCAAGACAGGCTTCCTGAGTGAGATGACATTCTGGTAGGATGGAGTTTGGAGGAAGTATGGAAAAGTTCCTTAGGCAGACAAGGTGGGGATGGGATAATGTATAATAGTTCTTTTGTTTTTGGGGCACACCTGTTGGTGCTCAGGGCTTACTCCTGGCTCTGCACTAGGGAATTCCCCTCGTGGGACTCGGGGACCATATGTGGGTGCTGGGGATTGAACCCAAATTTGCTTTGTGCAAAGTAAGCACTCTGCCTGCTGTACTATATCTCTGGCCCAAACAGCTAATGATTATTTTATTGGGAACTGGAGCGATAGTACAGTGGTTAGGGCATTTGTCTTGCAGATGTGCTGCCCAGGTGTGATCCCCGCATCCCATATGGCCCCAAGCACTGCCAGGAGTAATTCCTGAGTGCAGAGCCTGGAGTAACCCCTGAGCATCGCCAGGTGTAACCCAGAAAGCCAAAGACATAAATAAATGCTTGATCATTTAGAAGAGGGGCCAGAGCTATAGCCCAGCTGGTTGGGCGTTTGTCTTGCATGCGGCCGGCCTGTGCCGGCCCGGGTTCAATCCCCCGCATCCCATATGGTCCCCCAGCACTGGCAGGAGTGATTCCTGAGTGCAGAGCCAGGAGTAACCCCCTGAGCGCCGCCGGGTGTAACCCAAAAAAAGAAAAAAAAGAAAAAAAAAGTAATTATTTACAGTACATAATCAGCCGCTCATGAGGCGTTCGGGAGGCCTGGCGGGTTCTAGCCCTGGCCTGCCACCCAAGCGAGAGCCTCACAACAAGCCAGATGACACCCCCACTCCCTGGGGGCCGCCATTTTCCACATCCGGACTTCTCCTCGCCACAACTCCACCCAGCAGATCAGACTATCACAGTCCGGCTCACGCTGCAAGGCGGCCACACAGTTCATCAATAAATGCTTTATTTAGAGGTGACTACAAAAGTATGCCACCTGCATTGCAAGCCTGGCAAGCTGCTCGTGTTATATTTGCTATGCCAAATACCAGTAACATTTATATTAGGTCATTCCCATGACCCAATATAATGGTTTGAGGCTCTTTATGTTCCTGGAGCAAGCGGATGCCTTTGGGTTCTACTAGCATGAGACAGGACATATGGAGATATTACTGGTGCCTCGCTCCAGCAAATAGATGATTAGCGGGAAGATAGTGATAGTGATAGTGACATAATCAGCAGTCAAGACAGCTTCCATGGTGGCAAAATGAATGGAGCAAGGTAGTAGGCCTCTATGGATTAGGAGGGTGGAGTCAGGGCACAGCCGATTGTCATACCTTGCCCTGGTTTATACTTCAGCTTCGTCATCGTATTGATCATAATGTGTCAGAAGTGGTGCTCAGTGCCTCATCCTTGTTTTTCCGTTTGTGCATTACAGAGAAACTCACGGTAGTTTGCTCCAGTGGTCTTGGGAAAGGATTTATTTTATTTGTTTTTTGACCTGAACTGCAGAGTTGATCACCAAGTATAATATATTAAATTTGTTTAAGTTCTTTTGGTGTGAAGGAGTGGGGTTACCTTTCAATATTGTGAATTTACAATCCCCACTGTACTATGGCTCTGGTTCCTGATAAAATTTATAGCATTGAAAGTGTCCCTTGACTTAATTTAAATCATTGCAGATTATTGGGGTGACTTTTCAATTGTGGAACTTAGTTGACCAGCAGTCTACGGAATTAATTACTCAGGAATCGTGTTGCAGAAGTTGTGGCTTTGAAATAGATTTTAACTACTTTGTTTTGTGAAAATACCCGTGATAGTAGCAGTTTGAGCTTTTAAGTCGTAGCATCTTTTAGGACCGTAGAGATGGCTTAAAGGGCTGCAGCGCTCGGGCTCTGCATGCAGAAGCCCGGCCTATGATCCCACCGCACCCACTCGGTCTCCTGAGCACTGCCGAGAGCTAGCTCCAAGCCCACGGTGGCCCCCAGACCAAAACCAAACAAACTGAGAAGACTTAGTTTTCCACTCTTCCCTCTTCTTCATTGTGCTTGTTTGATATCCGGGCCGCACACACTTGGTTGTGGTTGTTGATCACTTGTTTGAGGGGTTCCCGGGATTGCACACTTGGTTGCAGTGTTCATACACTTTGATCACTTGATCACTTGATCACTTGACATCCCGTTATTCATTGATTTGCTCGAGCGGGCGCCAGTAGATTTCCATTTGGCCCTATCACGTGCCAGTGTAGCCCAATGGCATCTGGTTACTTCAGGAATACGAAGAGCCTCAAAACTTTCGTTCAGGGTCTTGATGAAGAAGTCTGACCATCTTGTAGGTGGGGTGGCCACGTGATCTTTTGACATCCCGTGGGATCCAGTCGGTAACGGCTCTAGTCCAGTGGTCATCTCCAAATCATCATTACATGTCATACACTTTATTTATTTATTTTTCCCCCCCCAAATTTTATTACACCACTTTTAGACATACAATTGAAAGATGCTCATGTAGAGTTATGGTTCTACAGTGTTCCAACACCCATCCCCTCCACCCAAACCCATCTCCCATCACCAATGTCCCCACCCACCTCCCCCCCCCACACCTCAACTACTTGGTGGGTTCTATATCTCTTTTTCTCTCCTCTCTATCTCTACCTCCCACCAAACTTTCCTACACATCGTAGAATGCAGTACATTAAAGGACATAACTGTTTCCACTAGTTTGATGGACCGAACTTAGGGGCCTCATGGTCAGTGTCCGATAGCGAAGGTGGTGGCTAGTGTGGTGGGCTAGGTCTCATCCGGCTGCTTCCGGGACCCCCAGTGGTGATGGGCCCACTCCCAAAACCCATCTGTCCTGGGAGCCCCATGGTCAGCTGAGCCTGGGGAGAGCCGAGTTCCAGCTTCCCCAGCTGCGTTTGAGACTGCACGCTATGGCTGGTTGCCCCAGGGCAGCTCCAACATGTCATACACTTTAGTTGTGCTTTTTGCTGAGGGTCTCATACTTTATTTGTGGCACTTGCTTGTAGTACGCTGGAGACCTACACACTTTGGTTCTGGCACCGAGGATCGGGATCACGGGATGGCGCTGCCAGGATCACATTTCCCTTGTAGGGCTATGCCAGCTATTGAATGTTTGACTTGTGTGTTCACAAGGCAGGTGCTCTACCACCCAGCCATCCCTGACTCCAAGACTTAGCTTCTTGCCTTGTTTATTTCCTTCAGAAATTTACTATTCTGGGGGCCAGAGCGTTAGTCCAGCGGGTAGGGCATTTGCCTTGCATGCAGCCTACCTAGGTTCGATCCCCGCATCCCATATGGTTCCCGGCACCGCCAGGAGTAATTCCTGAGTGCAGAGGCAGGAGTAACCCCGAGTATTGCCCGGGGGTGACCCAAAAAGCAAAAAAAAAAAAAGATTTACTATTCTTACGGCTGGAGGGATAGACCTGGGTTTGGTCTCCAGCAGCTCATATGGTCTCCCCTAGCCTGCCAGGACTGATCCCTGAGTTCAGAGTCAGGAATAAGCCCTAAGCACAGCTGGGTCTCACCCAAAAAACAACAATGGTAACAACAACAACAACAACAACAAAATTTCCCATTTTCATTTGTTTTCCACATTCTCCCTCCCACTTCTTATGTGTCTGTCTCCTCTACACAGCTGTAGCTTCATTTCTTTTTTTTAATTTTTCTCCCCAAATATTCTAGCTGAGAGCCGGGGTGGGGCCGGGGCAGGGGGTTCCTGAGTGGGGGGAATGGCTTGCCGGGTGTGATCCCAAAAAAAAAAAAAAAAATGTGAGTTTGCGTTTCTCCACTCCCCCCATAAAAGATTTGGGGGTGGTCGGCAATGGTGGCTGGTGGGCGGTCCATCCGGTGCCGGGCCCAGGGGGGGCCCTCCCAAAACCTCCCTCCTGGGAGGGCCCCAAGCGTGGGCGGGCGGGTCGGTCCCGGTCATTTCTTATATCACATCTGTAGGTTTACTACACACATTTCTCCATCACTAGATAGGTGTTCTATGACTTAGTTCTATTCTGACAGCTCCTACAGGTTAAAGAATCAGAACTACCTCTCCTCCCTCTCCAGATGCCAGGTGCAAGTCTAGGTTGTCTGCGATTCTAATCAGAGACTGAAGATTTCTTTCTTCCTTAGTGACTTTGTTCACTGGGTAACCATTATAAGTCAGGGTTTTGCCCAGAAGCAGCCAGATGCACATGACAGGGAATGTGAAAAGGGGGCGCACAGCTCTTACACATATCTGGCTTTGATGGGGCCCGAAATTGCTCATGGCGCCAGGAGTGGATACAGCAGCTGCCAGGAATCTGTTGGTACATGTGGGGCGCTGGGGTTTGAACTTGTGACCGCACAGTTGCAAGTCAGGTACTCACTGTAAGCCCTGGCATAATGCGCGGCTGCATAACTAAATGGGGACTTGTGTGTGTGTGTGTGTGTGTGTGTGTGTGTGTGTGTATGGGGAGTTGTGCATATTGTGAAAAATCTTAAAAACTTGTTTTTGAGAGAAGTTTTATTATGATTTCTTATTAGTGTTTGATTTGTAGACCTATTTTATGTATCTGTGTACTTAGGGTCAAATAAATATTTATCAGAGAAGAAGGGATCATGAATGAAAAAATGCTCTACTCTAAGCCACTGTGTGATTCCTCCAGTCCTCTCCCTAAGTCACATTTTCTTAATTGTCATCTCTGGTAATTTGAGTTTGACTTAAAAAGATTTTTTTTTATACCATTTGCTTGGGATTTTTTGTTTTTTTGTTTCTTGTATATTTTAGATATTAGGCCTCGGTTTTTTATTTTATTTTATTTTTGCTTTTTTTTGGGTCACACCTGGCAATGCTCAGGGGTTTCTCCTGGATCTGCACTCAGGAATTACTCCTGGCAGTGCTCAGGGGACCATATGGGATGCCGAGGATCGAACCCGGCCGGCACAGGCCGCCACATGCAAGGCAAACGCCCCACCCGGCTGGTTATCGCCCGGCCCCCTAGGCCTCGGTTTTAGATGTATTAAATACTTTCTCTTTACCATCTGTGTTAAATTTTGTCCCGGTTTTTCTTAATGATATCTTTATTTCTGATCTAGCCGAATCAAAGAGATTTCTTTTCTGATTTGTAGTCTTACTGTTTTTACTTAGCTCTTTACATGTTTTTATACATTCACTTATTCAAGAGTAGATCATCTACCTTTGTGGGGTCATTGGAGCCATAGCACAGTGGTTAGGGTGTTTACTCGGATGTGGCCACCTGGATTTCATCCCCTGAGCGTGCTAGGTGTGGCCCCTAAACCTCAAAGAAACTCTATAAAGAGTAGATTCCAGGGCCGGGGTAGCCCAGCGGGTAGGCGTTGCTTTGCCGCGCCGCTCATGCCGGCCGGTTCGATCCCGGCTCCCAATGGTCCCCCGGCCGCGGAGTAATTCCTGAGTGCAGAGAGGAGAAACCCTGAGCATTGCGGGTGTGGACCCCAAAGAAAAAAAAAAAAAAAAAGAGTAGATCCTTTGCAAAACAGATTTTAATTTCTGGAACTCCTTTTATTCTAAAATATAGGAAACTCCTTCACGGTCTCTTGGGTCCCTGCCTATCCATTTTTAAGTAACCTAATTTTCTGTGGAACCTAATTTTTTTGTTTTATTTATTTATTTATTTATTTATTTATTTATTTATTTATTTTTTTGCATGGGGGTAAGAAAATTGTAGGACTTGCATCATTTTGAATCACACTTTTTTATCTTTTGAGTTTTTAACACTTGGATATTTTCTCCAGGGTTAACTGCTTGTTTGATATCTTTGAAGTTACTATATTAGTGGATTACTGCTAGAATAGATCTCATGTGAAAGGATGGGTTAATTTTCTCTGAGTAGACATTTTCGAATACAATGTTCTGAATCATAGGTACAAGCCTTATTCAAGGCTGACGTGCTCCCTCTTGTGTTGATAGTAAAGATGAACTCTCTGAAATGTGAAAATTGTGCTTTGGTGTTTAAGCATATTGTGATAGGAGATTTGGAATACTTTGGTGGTCATTTTGTCTTTTTTTGTGATGCAAAATAGTTTTTCAGTTGAAATTAATTTTAGAACAAAGTTATAAAATTATAATCATAAAGTGATAAATATATGATAGATTTGTTGTAATAAATTTATTAAAGAGAGAAGTCAGGTTCCACCCTGGATCTCTACTTACTAACGGAAATTAGCGGAAATTCTCTCTCTCTCTCTCTCTCTCTCTCTTTTTTTTTTTTGCTTTTTGGGTCACACCCGGCGATGCTCAGGGGTTACTTCTGGCTCTGCACTCAGGAACCACTCCTGGCGGTGCTCGGGGACCATATGGGATGCCGGGGATCAAACCGGGGCCAGCATGGGCCGGCCGTATGCAAAGCAAACGCCCTACCTGCTGGGCTATCGCTCCAGCCCCTCTCTCTTTAAGACTCTCTCAGACCCACTGTGTTCTCAGGGGAGATTCTGTTCTTCCCTCTCCCTGGCATACTGGGAGCTGTTTTTGGTTGTCATAACTCTGGAGGGGAATGAAACAAGCATTTAGTGCATTTAGTGCATTGTCTCTCCGCTGGAGTAATACTGCTCCAGGGGTGCTGGAATGAACCAGAAGGGGGCCATGCCACGCTTATGCCTGGGGGACGCTTGTTTTGTTTGATTGCTTAAAGAAAGCAGATTTCCAGGGGCATTTTTTTTTTCCTGAAAGGGAGGTGGCAGGTCCGGTAAGTTTGGGAGCCTCTGGTCTAGTGCATGGAGGTCAGGAAGATTCTTAAACTCTCTTAAGTGCGCACAGTCCCTCACGGTAAAGTTACCTGGCGCCAAATGTCAAGGATGCTGAAGTAGAGGCAAGTACACTATAGTGATCTCTGAGGACCTAGCAGGAAGATATCAAAATCGTGTTCAGTGAGATTTTACTGTAAAGTTTTTCCTCCAAACTTCAGTTTTCTCACATCTTCTACTTTCCTTAGATTCAGGCTATCACTTGATCACTTGACATCCCGTTATTCATCGATTTGCTCGAGCTGGAGCCAGTAATATTTCCATTTGACCCTATCATGTGCCAGTGTAGCCCAGTGGCATCTGGTTGCTTCAGGAATATGAAGAGCCTCAAACCATTCACTCAGGGTCTTGATGAAGAAGTCTGACCATCTTGTAGGTGGGCGGCCACGTGATCTTTTGACGTCCCGTGGGATCCAGTCGGTAATGGCTCTAGTCCAGCGGTCATCTCCAAATCACATTACATGTCCAGCCCATCTGATTTTCGATGCCTTGGCAAATGAGACAGCGTCCCTGACTCTGGAACAGCGATGGAGGTCGGAGCTCCGGATTCCTTCTCTCACTTGAATGAGGCATGATATTCCAAGCATAGCTCTTTTGATTCCTCTCTGGGAGACCGAATAGCATTCTCATCCTGCTTTCTTAGGGCCCAGGTCTCTGAGGCGTATGTTAGTGCAGGGAGAACGGTGCAATTGAAGAGATGTGCCCAGAGCTGGAGGTTCTTTGTTCTTTTGGCTATTTCTTTGATGTTTTTGAAGGCAGTCCATGCCTCTCTCTTCCTCCTGTGCAGCTCAGGTTTTAGGTCGTTCCATCATGTTGATTTCTCGACCTAGGTACACATAACTGCTGCATTCAGAGATGTTTGTTCCATTGAGAGTGAATGGGGCCTCTGGAACTAGTTTGTTTTTCATGAACATAGTTTTGTTGAGATTCAGCTGTAGGCCTATCTTTCCACATTCTCGGTCAAAGTCAGCCAGCATTTGTGCCGCTTGGCTAATGTTTGGTGTTATTAGAACGATGTCATCAAGCGGAGGTGGTGTAGTTGCCAACCGTCTATCTTCACTCCCATTCCTTCCCATTCTAATTGTCTCATGATGTTCTCAAGGGTGGCGCTGAAGAGTTTTAGTGAAATGGTATCTCCCTGCCGAACCCCTCTTTTGACATCGATGATCACTTCTTTGTAGAATGGTGAGATCCTGGTGGTGAATCCGTAATACAGCTCACGAAGGATCTTGATATCTTGGGTTTGAACGCCCTGTTTGGCTAGGGCTTTGATGATCCCTTCAGTCTCCACAGAATCAAAGGCTTTCTTTAAATCAATGAACGTGAGACAGAGTGGCATCTTTTTTTTTTTTTGCTTTTTGGGTCACACCCAGCAATGCTCAGGGGTTACTCCTGGCTCTGCCTCAGGGTCCTCCTGGCGGTGCTCAGGGACCATATGGGATGCCGGGGATCGAACCAGGCGCATGGGGGCGCCACAAGGCAAACGCCTACCCGCTGGGCTATTGCTCGCCCCAGAGTGGCATCTTGAACTCCCTACAAACTTCAATGAGCTTGGTTACCGTGTGGATATGGTAGATCGTGCTGAATCCTTTTTGGAAGATTCAGGCTATAAAACTCAATATTTCCTCTAAGCAAAATATATACCCTGAGTTCAGAATGCATTAAAGGTGTGCTGAAATTGAAGAGTGCAGACAGTCTGATGCTTATCGATGAGATCTTGAAAGGAAGACTCCTGTTTAAATGCTCTAAGGTCATTGCTCTTTTCCTCATCAGGTTGTTTCCCAGGGGGTGTGCATTGGGTCTCCATCGGGAAGCAAGACAAGTCTGGACTTCTGATGAAACTGCAGAATCTCTGCGCACGGTTGGATCAGGATGAGAGCTTTTCCCAGAGGCTCCCACTTAACATTGAAGAGGCTAAAGACCGTCTCCGCATCCTGATGCTGCGCAAATATCCCAGGTACAAATAGTCACATTTAGTAGGTGTATAAATTCCGGGCAGAATGAACTGCCCGATACATCGAAAACACCATAGCCTTTCTAATGTTTGCTCGACAGTGAAGACAGACCACTGTTTTCTAGATATTCTCTCTTGTTTGGGGGCTACACCCTGAGTAGTGGGGGCTTCCAGCTGTGTTCTGCATGTAATGTAGTGCCAGGGAATGAATATAGGCCTTCCTCAGGTAAAGTATTTGTTAAGCCTAACTGAGTATCATTCTGGATGGCTTTTCTCTCTCTAAAAATTAGTGGTTCTCTCTATAAATAAGTGGTTGCCACTGTCCTAAAGTTGCTGCTTTTCTCTTTGAATCCTGCCTTCACATCATCTGTTATGTCAAGTCTCAGGTCTCTCAAGAACAATTTCTTGACTAGGTGAGTAGGTGAGTGGTCTCTGTTAGGAAATGCAAGCCTCTTACCTTGAAACCGCGGTTTCTTTTATTATTCTTGGGCCATATTCTGCAGTGTTGAGGGGCGATTCCTCTGTGTTAAGGCAACGCTCCTGGCAGTGCTCAGGGAACCATATTTGGTGCCGGGGTCTAATAGCTTTCTTCTGTATGTAAGGAAAGCACTGTAACCCCTGTACTATCTCCCTACCACCCTGGGTCCATGGTCTATGATAAATTGACATAGGACAGAGAAGAAGTAAACTGGTAAGAAGACATTGTGTTAATATGGATTTTTAAATTATTTATTGAATAGAACCTTTCTGTTGTATCTTTTTTGTTTGAGAGATATATATGTATGTATATATATATATATATATATATATATATATATATAAATATGTAACTTCTGTTTCTGTTGTTTCAAGAGTTTTTTTATTTTGAGAATTCAATAAATACTATTGTGCCAGGCACTGTTCACTTGTCACTTGTCTTCCCATTGATGATTGATTTGCTCGAGCGGCACCAGTAACATCTCCATATGTCCTGTCACATGCTGGTGTAGCCCAAGGGCATCTGCTCACTCCAGGAACATAAAGCGCCTCAAACCATTCCATGAGGTCATGGGAATGAGGTCTATAATTGTTACTGGTATTTGGCATGTCAAATACGATACGGGTAGCTTGCCAGGTTCTGCCGTGTGGGTGGGATATTATTGTGGTCACCTCTAATCTCGAGCATTCATAGATGAACCGCCTTTGCAGCTGCACGAGCTGGGCTGTGATGGGCTCTTCTGCTGGGTGGAGCTCTGACCAGAGGGGAGTCCGGATTTTTCCTTGACAAGAGAGATACCATAACTTAGTTGCTCTTAACTGGGGATTCAGTTATCAGTTCAATTTTTGTGGTCTTGCATTTCATTAACATTAAGTAGTTATGACAGTCTTTGAGCCAAGAGCTACAAGAATTGCAAGTATGAAAACAAAGGCTAAAGCATTCTTTGGGAGCATCCCAGATACTAGGTGAGGATTAAGTAATGGCATAGACTTTTGACATGCCTCCATGCTCCTGACAGTGCAGTGCTCTCTATAAAAGTGGTTCAGTATGGCAGTGATCTTCAGCTGTCAGAGAGAGTAATGGCAGAATATTGTGTGAGTCATAGCACTAGGGAAAAGCCGCTGAGATGACTCTTCTGGACACTCACTGGACTGGGTAAGCTCCTTTCTCTCTGGCTTCTTTCTCCTCCAGGTTCTTCTGTTTTCTCCCTGTCCCCGTGATAGTCACTGGTATTTATTTTGCTGATGAAATAGGTTTGACCATTCCCACCTTCCTACCCTTTGTGGATCCTACTTCCCTTGCAGTAATAACAGTGATTTGTATCTAGGAAAATATTGTAACTACTCTCATGTGTATGTGAGCATGACTTATAAAGCGTGTCATTTCATGTTTCTTCATCTCGTTGGATCTGTGCTCTGGTAATTTCTAGACTTGTGTCAGTCCCGTAAGTCTGTTTTGTTGCTTTGCCGTAGTAGTGTGCCATTCAGATGGAACAGCAGTAGCGTTATGCCATCAGATTTTGGTTGTAGTTTTCCCCATCTCTTCTGATGAGTTGCAAGTTTTTTGGATAAATCAGTGAGATTGACACACAGGTTCTGTGTCATTAGGAGTAAACAAGTTGGGTTTTTGGATAGAAAAGGCCCAGCAGTGTACCAAATACAAGTAGTGCTCTTGCTAGTATATTTTGTTGGGTTGAACAGAAGAATTGGTTTCATAGGTAAAACATGATCAGGTATCATTCTTGGTATATGATTTGTTTTAATGCTAACCTGAGCCCAAAGCTTCCTTGGCACCAGTGAATCCCAGTAGGGGAAAAAAATCCCATTGTTTTTATAGTTCTGTTTATGGATTAGCTCTTACTGGTATATACAGTTGTCTTCTTTTTTTCCTTTGTTTTTGGGCCATGTCCTGTGCTCGGGGCTTCGCTCAGTACTGCTTCTGCGGTACTTGTTGGATTGTGTAGTCTTAGGGATCAAATCTGGAGTCTCCCATATGTGAAACATGCAGTCAGCCAGTTAGTAAGTCTCTCTTGCCCTGTGAAGTCTTCAACGTGGATTGCTTTGGAATTTCAGGGAAGGGAAAAAAAATCTTTGTTTTTTTTCCTTATTTGAATCAGTCTATGCTGTGGAAGGAATGTAACAAAGAAAGGAAGACAATATATGAACTACTCATCTAACGTTTACTTTTTTTTTCAAATTCTGTAGATGTTTAAAGATATTAGGGGTGTTCCTTTTTAAAGAAAGCTTAAGATAATCGTTGTTAGTTACGCCATACAGTTGTTCTTTTTTTTTTTTTAATTAGGTCTCTGTTGATCTTGGACGATGTTTGGGATCCTTGGGTTTTGAAAGCTTTTGACAATCAGTGTCAGATTCTTCTTACAACCAGAGACAAGAGTGTCACGGATTCAGTAATGGGTAAGTGCTCATGTTTTGCTTCCCAGTACTTCTGTTTTAATCCAACTGCACTTCCTAATATGTGGGATACCAAATTATTTATTGTCTTATCATTTTATTACAGGTCCTAAATATGTAGTCCCTGTGGAGAGTGGTTTAGGAAAAGAAAAAGGACTTGAAATTTTATCTCTGTTTGTAAATATGAAGAAAACGGAATTGCCGGAACAAGCTCATAGTATTATAAAAGAATGTAAAGGTATTCTTCCTTGTTTTACACATGAGTGGTTATAGAGGTAACAGTGTACACTTTGGAAGTTCAGCTGATGAACAGAACAGCACACAGGTATCCCCAGACTGTACCAGAATGTTCAATATCCTGGTTCTCTTCAACACCGTAAGCGGTTAGTGGTGCTTTGGCAATCACTTTTCATAAAAAACAGGAATTGCCAGAACAAGCTCATAGTATTATAAAAAGAATGTAAAGATATTCTTATTTATTTTACACATGAGCAAGTCAATGGTTCGCAAAGTGCATGCCGTATATGCATGTGATTTGAGTTCGATTTCTTGTACCTAAAGAAGAAGTAAACAACCTCCAATTATTCGTGGGAGGGTGAGAGAACGACGTGACTTCTGTCATCAAAGATTGAAAATGCAGTGAAAATTAGGCTTAGTAGTTGAACTTTTTTGTGTGTATGAGGGAGTTTCCCCTCAGAGGCATGTGGTGGAGAGGCACGTCCCAGCACGGACCCACATGCCCTATGACCCAGGGCACAAAGTGTGCAGTTTCCGCTGCATCACAAGTGCCTGCGAAGCTTCACAGCTGAAGTTACGGCCCCCAGTGGAAGCAAGGTGCTCTGTGTGTGCCCCTCAACAACACCAGGGGGGTGAGGGGGGTGGGGAGCAGCCAAGTGAGGGCCTCTAATTTGGTCAGTCACAGAACATGTCTTGTTTTCTAAATGTGCATTTTATTTTCTAATTAAAAAATTTTTTTTTTTTTGCTTTTTTGGGGTCACACCCGGCAATGCTCAGGGGTTACACCTCACTCTGCACTTAGAAATTACTCTTGCGTGCTCTGGGGCCATATGGGATGTCTGGGATTGAACCCAAGTCTGGGCCTGTGCAAGGCAAATGCCCTCCCGCTGGACTATTGCTCCAGCCCCTGATTGGCGTGTTTTAAATGACTTTTATTACTTAAACTTTCCACTTGTTTATTTAATACTTAGTATAAAATATTAATATTTTAAGAAGTGGTCCTTTTGTGACATGAGTATTTTTTTATTTTTAAACATTTTATTATACCACCGTGAGATATACAATTACAACGTTGTTCACGTTTGGAGGTTTCGGTCACACAGTGTTCCAGCACCCCGCCTCCACCAGTGCCTATCTTCCACCACCCATGTCCCCAATTCCCCCTCCCCCTCCCACGGCCTGCCTAAATGGCAGGTTCTTTATCTCCTCTCTCTCCCTCTCTCTCTCTTCCTTCTCCTACACATTGTGGGTTGCACTATGTACACTTAGAAGCCATCATTTGCATTTCTTTGCCTGTATTTAATGCTCAGTTCTAGGGTTTTTAAAGGTGCTGACTGAAGCTGTTATGTCCTTGTAATGTTTAGCAGATAATTTTACCGTAGATTTTTTTTGCCTTTTACTTTCATTTGTGCTACTTTTTGACATACAGAAATAAAACATTTCATTATCGTCAAAGCCCCAGCTGTTAAAATTTCCTTCATTGTTGTTAATACTTGGAAACGACCTCTTTTTTTTGAAAGGGAGTACTAGCTTTCCTGTTAGTTTGTTTCCCCTCCCTTCTCCCCCCTTCCTTTCACTGTTGCAGTGACGACTGGGGGGTGCACAGTTGTGGTAGTTGCATTTTTAGGTGTGGTGGTGCTGGGGCTCACACATCAGGCCCTGGTGCTTGCACACTCGGCCATGAAGCCCACCGAGGTTTGTACCATTCATTGAGCTTGTGTACATACTTGCTGGGGCTGTTGAGGCACATGTGTCTGTGTGTGTTTGGGGCTCACGGTGTGATCACGCAGGTCACCCATTTTTAGTTGATTTTACCCCTTTGTGGTAGTGCTTGCACGCAGCTGACTGCAGCGTGACTGGAATTTGCTTGCTGTGCCAGAAATCACAGAGAGCAGAGATGTCAGGCTGAGATGGCAGAGCTCTGGGTTCACGTGGCAGTACCAGGGATCGAGCTCATGACCACATGCCCCTGGGCTATTACTCTGGGCCAAATTTGTTTTATTTTCCTCTTCTACAACAGATTGCTCCATGATTTTGAGTTAATTGACTTAAAAATATTAAACTTAGACAGTATACTTGATTCATCACTATCACTATCACTATCTTCCCGTTAATCATCTATTTGCTAGAGCGGGCACCAGTAGTATCTCCATATGTCCTGTCTCATGCTAGTAGAACCCAAAGGCATTCACTTGCTCCAGGAACATAAAGAGCCTCAAACCATTATATTAGGTCATGGGAATGACCTAATATAAATGTTACTGGTATTTGGCATATCAAATACTACACGAGCAGCTATATTGTTTATAAAGGTGATTCATCTCCATTTTGAAAGCATATTAAATGATAGAAATTCTATCATTTCTATTATCTGATCATTATTGCCATCATGAGGGTCTTTCTTCCTGTCTTTTAGGACATACTTAGCTTTGGAAACATAATGGAGACTTAGTGGCATATGTGGTTTGGGATATTGTCTTTCCTAATATATTTTGTTTTGTTTTCGGGGCCACTCCTGGCCGTGTTCAGGGGTTCCTCCTGACTCTCCACTCAGGAGTCACTCCTAGTGGGTCCATAAGAGATGCTGGGGATCAAACCTGGGTCTGCTGCATGGAAGGCAGGCGCCTTATCCGCTGTACTAGCTCTCTAGTTATTTATATAGATCTTGAACATTTCACATGTCATTAAATATCTTTTGAAAAAATAACCAATGACATATTGTGATATGATTATTCAGTGATTTATTACTGATTCAATTATTTTACTATTTTAAATCTGTGATGTATATCTTTAAATGAAATTTTTTGTTGCATTATTATTATTATTATTTTTTTTTCTTTTTAGAGATGACTACAAGAGTATGCTACCGGCACGGTAGAGCCTGGCAAGCTACCCATGTCATATTTGATATGCCAAATACCAGTAACAATTATAGACCTCATTCCCATGACCTGATGGAATGGTTTGAGGCTCTTTATGTTCCTGGAGCAAGCAGGTGCCCTTGGGTTCTACTAGCATGAGACAGGACATATGGAGATGTTACTGGTGCCCGCTCAAGCAAATCAATGATGAACGGGAAGACAGTGATACAGTGAATATTTTATTATACCACCATGAGATATACAGTTACAAAGATGTTCATAAGATGTTCATATTTGGGTTTCGGTCATACAGCGTTCCAGCACCCATCCCTCCACCAGTGCCCATTTCCCACCACCAATGTCCCCGATTCCCTCCCCCTCCCTAGCCTGCCTCTGTGGCACGTTTCTTAATTTCTTTCTCTTTCTCTCTCTTTCTTTCTCTCTCTCTTTCTTTCTCTTTTCCTTCCCTTCCACATTGTGGATTACAATACATACATTAAGAGGTTGTCATGTGTATCTTTTTGCCTGTATTTAATGCTCAGTTTAGGTTGGTACCAGCACTTTTCGACAATTATCAGCACACTGTTCCATTCTCTGTCTTATAGTGGTCACACCCCGTAGCTTGACTCAGTATTTAGGCCACACTTATTTTTTTTGCCTGGGCCCAGCAGCTCAGGGACTGATGGAGCTACTCTGGGAAGTGTTCCAGGGGCTGTGCTAAGTCCTTCAGGGGTCAGGATGGAAGGCAGGGCTGTGCACTTTCTAGACATGCATTCTTGAGCTCTCCTCAGATCCCAGAAAATGATTCTCCTCTTTGGGGAGGAGGGCTGCGCCACATCCGGCATGTAAGGGTCTGTTCCTGGCTCTGCGCTCAGTGACCCAGTGCCGGTGCTCAGGGGGACCATCAGTGGTGCCGGGAGTCAGGCCGGCAGGATCCAAGGCAAGAGCCCTAACTCCTGTGCTATTCAATTTTCTTTCTTTCTCTATATTTTATGTTATTATTTTTTTAAAGTAGAGGATACCGGTAGTGCTTGAGATCTGGGACTAACCACTGGCAGAGTTGATTCTGGCATGAGCCCTGAGTGCTCAGGGGACTGGGCCGTACCTGGGATTCTGGGTCCACCAGCACTGTGCCCCGGCTACGTGGAGCCCCTAAGACTGTTCTGATGGTGCTCTGGGCCATGTGCCAGGGATCAGGCTTGTTCACATGCTAGGTTTGTGCTTTACTGTTTGTTCTTTTGGGCCACACTGGAAAGTGTTCAGGGGCTGCTCCTGGCTCTGTGGTAAGTGGTCGCCCGATGGTGTGCAGGGCCCCTCTGGTGCTGGGGATTGGCCAGGCTTCCTTCAGGCAGTGCTTACGCTCAGTCCACCGAGCTGGCTGTCTGGCCCGAGGCTGGTTCTCTCACTACATGTGCTCTTCCAGTTAAGCTGGTCCCATGACATATTTTTTCATTTTTAATGATTTCCTTAGAAGAACCTACCTGAAGTGGGGCCAGAGCGATAGCCCAGCGGGTAGGGTGTTTGCCTTGACCTTGCGGCCGGCCTGTGCCGGCCCGGGTTCGATCCCGGCATCCCATATGGTCCCCAAGCACTGCCAGGAGTAATTCCTGAGTGCAAAGCCAGGAGTGAACCCCTGAGCGTGCCGGGTGTGACCCAAAAGCAAAAAAAAAAAAACAAAACAGAAGAACCTACCTGAAGTGAGCTCAAATAATTTGACCTTTATGTAAATCATTATGCTGTCTATCCTAACTCAGTACAATTAGGGGGTAAAAATAAACCCAGGCTTACAAACGTCCTTCAAGGCTTTGGATAGCAATGCAGCAGAAATAAGTGAATTCTTAAATTACAAGTAATTTAAACATGAGATGATATTAACATCATTTTTATTTCGTTTGAAATTTATTTTAGGTTCTCCTCTTGTAGTATCTTTAATTGGGGTGCTCTTTTACGTGACTTTCCCAATCGCTGGGACTACTACCTCAGGCAACTCCAGAACAAGCAGTTTAAGAGAATAAGGAAATCTTCATCTTATGATTATGAGGCTTTGGGCGAAGCCATGTCTATAAGTGTAGAAATGCTTAGAGAAGACATCAAAGATTATTATACTGATCTTTCTATTCTTCAGAAGGATGTCAAGGTGCCTACAAAGGTAAAAGAAGATACAATAATTTTTGTCCCTGGGTACTGATGGCATGGAGTCTTTTGTACAGTGCTGAGTATATTGTTATAGAGGCGATTGGGATGGCGGAGGTGACCGAGTGATGTGGGGTGGTAGAGGGTAAAGACGTTGACTGCTCTTAGCCTCCACCAAGAACACCAGAATTTAGAGCATTATCCGACTTTACAGTGAGAGAAATCTGACTTCTTTCTCTTTTCTATTTTGAGTAATTTTTAGGCTCAAATAGAGAGATTCTGGGTTTTAAGATAGGGACTCTTGGGGTCTTAAAACCTTTTCTGCAATCTCAGATTTTTTGTGGCACATTGTAAGCTTAACTTGATTACTAGGTGTTGTGTATTCTCTGGGACATGGAAACGGAAGAAGCCGAAGATATTCTGCAGGAGTTTGTTAATAAGTCGCTCTTGTTCTGTGACCGGAATGGGAAGTCATTTCATTACTATTTACATGATCTGCAAGTAGATTTCCTCACGGAGAAGAATCGCAGCCAGTTGCAGGTATTTCAGATCTGTATATGTCTATTTTTTCTTTATTTATTTATTTTTATTTATTTATTTTTTTAAATTTAATTTTATTATTTTCCCCCCCAAATATCATTACACCATTTTAGACATACAATTGAAAGACGGCTCATGTAGAGTTTTGGATCCACAGTGTTCCAACACCCATCCCTCCACCCAAACCCATCTACCATCACCAATGTCCCCACCTCCCTCCCCCTCCCGCACCTCAACTACTTGGCAGATTCTGTATGTCATTTCTTTCGTCTTTATATCTCCTTCCCGATAAACTTTCCTGCTCTTCGTGGAATACAGTGCATTAAAAGACATTACTGTTTCACTATTTTAGTGGACGCGGCTGACCACTTTGGCTGCGCTGGGCTCGAACTGGTTTTGCTCAGTTGATCTGGTCGGGGTCAGTTTCTCAGCGTCCGGACAGCGAAGATGGTGGCTAGTGTGATGGGCGAGTTTCATCCGGCTGCTTCCGGGACCCCCAGAGGCGATGGGCCAACACCCAAAACCCATCTGCCCTCCTCGGGATCCCATCATCAGCTGGGCTCAGCGGGAGCCGGGCTCCAGTCTCCCCCAGCTGCTTGCGCTCTGCATACTGGTTCCCGGGCAGCTCCTGGGCGGGTCCACCAGGCTCGACAAAATGGAGGGGGTGGGAGTGGCTTAACCCTGACTCCATCTGGCGGAATTCCCAGTGATTCCCGCTTCTGGGAGCCGCCTACCTGGGCTCGAACTGGTTTTGCTCAGTTGATCTGGTCGGTGGGTCAGTTTCTCAGCGTCCGGACAGCGAAGATGGTGGCTAGTGTGATGGGCGAGTTTCATCTGGCTGCTTCCGGGGACCCCCCAGAGGCGATGGGCCAACACCCAAAACCCATCTGCCCTCCTCGGGATCCCATCGTCAGCTGGGCTCGGCGCGAGCGGGCTCCAGTCTCCCCAGCCGCTTGTGAAGCTCTGCCTACTGGTTCCCGGGCAGCTCCTAGGCGGGTCCACCAGGCTCGACAAAATGGAGGGGAGGCTGTCTATTTTTTCTTTAAATTTTTATTTTGAAAGAAATTTTCACCTACATAGAAGTTGCCATGGTGCCGGGCAATAGTCCAGTGGGTAGAGCACTTGCCATGCATTCCGCTGGACCTGGGTTCGATCCATGGTATCCCATATCATCCCTTGAGCATCGCCAGGAGTAATTCCTGAGTGTAGAGCCAGGAGTAACCCCTGCCTTTTGCTGGGTTTGACCCAAAAAGAAAAAAAGTTGCCTCATAGTATATAGTTTCTGAACATGCACCTTTATCTTACTTCCCCACATTATTGTCTTATACAACTATATTAGTTACCAGAAACTGAAAATTTACACCAGTAACTCAATCAGACCACATACTTAATTTGAATTTCATCACCATACCCAATAATGTTTTTTTTTTTTTTTTGTGGTCCATTTCCAGTGGATCTGGATCTTGTATTACCATATAACAATATGGTTGTCAAGTTTCCTTAATTTCTTCATATCTTTGAAAATTGTACAGCTTTCTATTTTGTAGTCACTTTATTGGTCGTTTGGGCCACACTGAGCAGTGCTGACGTGGGTCTGTGTTGGGGCAGGGCCACTCAGTGAGGCCGTGTACAGTGGGATGCGGCGTACAGTTCAGTGCGTGGGGGACCTTGCATGCTGCACCCAGGATCAGACTCCGGCCTTGCACTTGCTAGGAATGTCTTTGACCATTAGAGCTGGCCGGTTATGGACTATATCAAGGGTGTATGTTTTTGGCAAGAATGCCATACAAGAGATGTGTTTGTAGAGTGTCATATCAGTGTATTGATGCCTTAATATGAGTGAAAATAGCATTGTTTACTCTTTGGTTGTGGTTCTGGGGCTACACGTGGCAGTGCTTAGGGTGACTCCTCACCCTGTGCTCAGGGATCACTCCTGGCAGGGCTTAGGGGACCATATAGGGTGCCTGGGATCAAAGCCAGATTGCCACATGCAAGGGCAAACTGGTCCCTTGTTTAAAGTTTTATCTGCCACTTTCCCCCGGGATGTTAGATTTTTAAAATTAATTATCTTGTGGAGAGATGTGTACATTCTTATTCGTAAGTAGCTTTGGGAGCTAGAGTGATGCGATTCTTAGGTCAGAAGTTGTATCTGTTCTCTGAGGTGTGTCATTTGGATTTCAGGATCTCCATAAGAAGATGATCACCCAGTTCCAGAGCTACCATCAGCCACGCACTCTGGCACCAGACCAGGAGGACTGCATGTACTGGTATAACTTTTTGGCCTATCATATGGCCAGCGCCAACATGCACAAAGTAAGACGCCGTTTAAAGATATTTTCCTTTTGCTCACCTTTATCTTATGCAAAAAGTATCTTTTTTTTTTTTGGTTTTTGGGTCACACCCGGCAATGCTCAGGGGTTTCTCCTGGCTCTGCACTCCTGGCGGTGCTCGGGGACCATATGGGATGCCGGGATTGAACCCAGGCTGGCACAGGCCGGCGCGTGCAAGGCAAACGCCCTACCCACTGGGCTATCGCTCCAGCCCCCAAAAATGTATCTTTTATAAGCAGTAAGGATCGTAGCCTACATAGTTATTTTCAACCTATAGTGACTTATAAATGTACCTTAGTAGCTACAAAAAGAACTGTCTAAAAATTCACTTTCTTCTTACCAGTAGCTGTCTCTTATTGGAAGCAAGGACTTATTTTTATGCTTTGACAGGAAAATAATTTAATAAATATTTTCTGATTGCCTGTTGTAGTAATGGTAGTAAAACAATTCTTCTTTATGAGGGCGTTGCATACGCATAAGCTGCCTCTTACAGAATTTATGTTGGTTGGGGCGAATGACCGTGGATAGATTTTAAGTAATGTCAGAGGGTAGTAAGTGCTCAGAGGAGTGAAGTGTGGAAGGAGAAAGAGAGTGATGATAAAGGGGTGGAGTCATTTGCTATGGATCTGATACAATTTTTTTTTTTTTTTAGCTATAATTATACCTGGGCCAGATTTAAAAAGACTGCTGCAGGGTGGACCTCAATGAGCCGGGCAGTGATAGCCTGGTCTGCTGAGTGGAGTTCTGATGAGAGGGAAGTCCAAATGTGGAAATCTGGCCCAGGTATGCTGATCCAGAGACTCACAGACATGGGGCAGAGCTGCTACTGGCTCTCCCTGTGCCCAGCCGCTCACAAGGCGCCTGGGAGGGATGGCGGTTCTAGCCCTGGCCCGCCACCCCAGCATAGCCTAACAAGCCAGACGACCCCCCCACTCCACGAGGGCCTCCATTTCCCACATCCAGAATTCCTCCTCCTCAGAACTCCACCCAGCAGACCAGCCTATCACAGCCCGGCTCATGCGCCGCCACGGGTTCATCAATAAATGCTGGACTTAGAGATGACTACAAGAGTATCCTACCAGCACGGTAGAGCCTGACAAGCTACCCATGTCGTATTTGATATGCCAAATACCAGTAACAATTATAGACCTCATTCCCATGACCTGATGGAATGGTTTGAGGCTCTTTATGTTCCTGGAGCAAGCAGGTGCCCTTGGGCTCTACTAGCATGAGACAGGTCATATGGAGATGTTACTGGTGCCCGCTCGAGCAAATCGATGATGAACGGGAAGACAGTGATACAGTGATCTAAAAAAGAGAAGTCGGAAACAAATCTTTGGACAGAACAGGTATTTTTTTTTCAGGAATGAAATGAGAGGCTAGGAAGTTCTTTTGAATATTTTGTCTTTGAAAATACAAAGATATCTGATGGAAAATGCTAAGAAAACAGGTAGATACAGGAAGCTAGATTTTTTTTTAGGGGGAATTAGGGACTAAATTTAAAATTTGGGTATCAGAATACAGTGAGACTAGAAGTTATGACTACCAGTTAACTGTTCCACATTCTAAATATAAGAAAAATGTATATACTTTTCATAGTTTTTCTGTTCTCAATTACTGATGTCTTGGATATGGAAATGGTGTATTATAGCTGTAAATGGGAGAGCAGAAGCCTAGCAAAGTGCATTTTGTATTTGATATCTGCATTGGAAGGAAGGTATCCTGATAAAAATCATTGTTCTGGTTTACTTACACAGATTTTCATTGTTTGAACATAAAGTTGGTTTTCCCTTTTTACCTTTTGATGATGGAATAAATATTCATTTTTTTCTTTTTGGCTTTTTTAGGTCACACCCGGCAACACCCAGGGGTTACTTCTGGCTCTGCATACATACTATCACTGCAGTCTCCTTATTTTTTGGGGAGTTATGAGAATATTCCTGTTGATTGTTGCACCTGTATTGTTTCCTTTGAAAAATTACTAGAAATGGTATTACTGGGGCCGTTAATTGTTAAAATAAAATTGAGACCAGACAGTACAGGGTGAGTTAAGGCACTTGCCTTGCACGTAACTGACCTCTGTTTGATCCCTTGCAAGTGGCCCCTTAGCACAGAGCCAGGAGTAGGCTTCAAATCTGGGTGTGGGCAAAATAAAAAATAAACAAACCCGCTGGACTTATATTTGTGGGTCAGAGAGATATTACAGAGGCTAAGCTTTGTGCCTTTCTTCCCCCCAGCCCTCATTTGAACATTCAGCACATCACATGGTACTCCAAGCACCACCAGGGGGTCACTCTTGAGCACAAAGCCAGGAATAGCCACGGAGCACTGCAGAATGTGGGCCCTAAGCCTGGTACTGAATTGGGGAAATGTGCTCCAAGGGACCCGAGCACAAGCTTTGCATGCTATTGCCCAGGTCATTTTTTTTTGGTTTGTTTTTGTTTTTGCTTTTTTGGGGTCATGCCCGGTGATGTTTAGGGATTATTTCTGGCTCTGCGCTCAGTAATTAACTCCTGGCTGTGCTTGGGGGACCATGGGATACCAGGGTCGAACCCAAGTTAGTAGCGTGCAAGGCAGGTGCCCTACCTGCTGTACTATCGCTCCGACCCCTAGAGCCTAGGTTTGGGCCCAGCAGTCCATGGTTACCTGAGTAACCTGAGGAGTGACCTGTGAGCACTGTGCCAGGAGTAACACCTGAGCACCATCCTGATAGGAACCCCAAACCAAAAGTAAACTATTTTTGATAGATATGACTGTGGCAGGATTTACTTTTTTAAAGATCTTCACTAGGGGGCCGGAGTGATAGTCCAGTGGGTAGGGTATTTGCCTTGCACGTGGCTGACCTGAGTTTGATTCCCGGCATCCCATGTGGTCCCCCGAGCACCGCCAGAAGTAATACCTGAGTGCAGAGCCAGGAGTGACCCTTGAGCATTACTGGGGGTGACCCAAAAAGCAAAAAAACAAACAAAAAAAAAAAAACCAAACCCCCTCCCAAAAATAAAACAACTTGACTAATTTTTTTAAAATTTAAGGTATGATTCATAATTATTAAAAGGTTTAGGAATAAACTAAAAGAACAAATGAAGATCACAATTACGGTTTATATTTTTTGACTTAAGTTTTCTATATCATTTTCGTTTTGCTGCTCAATATTTATCTTGTTCTTTAAAGTAAAGATGGGATCATAGGGATCGTAGAGAGAATCACTTTTTTTGGCCTTGGTGGGGAATCAATCCCAGGGTTTATTCTTTTTAGTTTTTATAAAAATTGTATTTTTTAAAAATGACAAGACTCTGTTTCACGCTGATTACTGATGAACTTGTCACGTGTTTGATCATTTGTACTTATTATGAATAGATTCTCTATTGCCTTAACATTTTTCTATTGAATAGTTTTTTTCTTACTGTTTATTAGAATTTTCTATAAAGTAGATTATAAGTTCTTATCTAGGAAATATTTTATGGATGCTTGTTTTCTTCCTGGTCTGGTAATGTACTCTAACAATTTTTAACCGTTGTTTAATTGACTTATAAAAAAAAAAAAGTGGGTGTGCGGCTCAGTGGTGGACACATATTCTCATGCGTAAGGCTCTGCTGGCGCTGCCCCCACAAAATAAGGAAAGTGATGCAAAATTTCATATCTCCGTTATGCTAATTATTGTCCTTCATTTTTTATGTATATGTTTTCTGTGATACTGATGTTTTGAAGTTTTTGGATAGGGGCCAGTGTAGAAGTGCTTGGGTTATGGAACGGCTGTCCCAGCTGGGCTCAGGCAGTGACACCGGCGTCCACTGGGCCATCAAGGCTGTATTAGTAGATTCTAGGGGCCACGGGGGGCTGGGAACTGTGGTCTTTGCATGTTCCAGGCATGTACTCTGCTCTTACACTGTCTTCTGAACCCTGAGTATTTGAGTTTTTATGGATTTCAGCGCATGGTTATTTCTTCTTTTGCCAGGGGCTTGGGGCTGTTCCCACATACTCCATCCAGTAGAGCGGGCCTGATGGTTCCATGCTCTGGGTCAGCACTTCAGTGCTCCGTGGGCCTGGTGGGGCCGAGCCCACTGGGGTGGGGGCAGGTGCTCATGCAGATCAAGCAGTGCTCGGAATCAAAGCTGGGGGCTTCACACATGCAAGGGCACGCCCCCCATCTTTGAATGGTACTTCCTAACCCGTGGAGTTTTCTTTTAAAAAATGTTGCCTGTAATCTAGTTGGAAGTTTTATACTTTGGGAGAGGACCTCCCATGTGATGCACAGGGAGTCCCGGGCCATTCTCGGCTGTTCTCCACTAACCGGGCTCGATGACCGAGTGCTCGGGCCAGAGGATGCTGTGCCGCCGGGCACTGAAGGGCCAGTCCGGGACCTCCCCAGCAGGACGTGGGCACCTCCAGGGTGGCACTCAGCGATGCTCGGGGCTCCAGCAGTGCCAGGGATCGAACCAGTGTCGCAGTCATAGATGGCATGTGTCCTACCGAACCCCTACTTCCCTGTCCTGGACTTTATCTTGAATTAAAGTGAGAGGTTGAATTGGTGTTTCTCCAACTTTTGTTAATGTGCTTCGTTTCAATAGCTTTCTTCCTGTTAAATTCTAGATACCTGGTGTTTCTCTTAGTGGTGTTGCAAAATGATTAGAGACATTGTTCTAACAGCGCTTCTGCCTTCCCTGTCTGTTTGAAAAGGAACTTTGTACTTTAATGTTTTCTCTGGATTGGATTAAAGCCAAAACGGAACTTGTAGGTCCTGCTCATCTGATTCATGAATTTATGGAATACAGGCAGATATTGGATGAAAAGGTACGTGTGAATTTGACATTTTAACATTTGATTCAGTCTTAATTGACATTATAACATTTGATTCTAGGTTCAGTAATGGGGATACACAGAAGTAGCAAATTTAGATCATCTCTTTATTTATTTTTATTTTTATTTTATTTTTTTTTGCTTTTTGGGTCACACCCAGTGGCGCTCAGGGGTTACTCTCCTGGCTCTGCACTCAGGAATCACTCCTGGCGGTGCTCGGGGACCATATGGGATGCCGGGATCGAACCCGGCCGGCACAAGCCGCGCCGCTGCAAGGGCAAACGCCCTACCCGCTGGGCTATCGCTCCGGCCCCATCTCTTTTATTTTGACATTTGTTTTAATCTTGCTTTATTGTCTACTAGTAAAGTGGATAAAATTGAGGCTTGAGAGTTGAAACAGTCAATGATTCCTTTCTAAAAAAGAATGTCTTAGAGTACATCTTTGATCATGAGATTTTTACACTGAAACAATTTTTTTATGTTTAAAAGTCTGAAGAGGGTCACTGTGTATTTGTTACCTAATGGTTAGTATTTTAGCTCATGTATAGAATATTTCATTTAAACTTTTACTATGGGAAGATCACAGAAACTACAAGTGTCAGATCTTGGCTTCGGTTATGTTTCTAATGGGTTTTAGTTTGTTCACAGGATTTTGCTGTCTGTGAGAATTTCCAGGAGTTTTTATCTTTAAACGGACACCTTCTTGGACGACAGCCATTTCCCTAATGTTATACAGCTGGGCCTCTGTGAACCCGAAATTTCTGAAGTTTATCAGCAAGCTAAGCTTCGGGCCAAGCAGGAGGTTGATAATGGAATGCTGTACCTGGAGTGGGTGTAAGTAGATTAGAGGAGACAGAGGAAGCGGGGGCTAACTATAGCATTGTCATCAGATAGTGATGTAACTGCTTTGTTTAATAAGCATTCTTACCAACTGAAAGGTTTAGAGAAGTTCGAGGCTGAAGAAATAGAAATAGTTTCAAAGGGTCTATAGGAATAGATGTTTGCTTACAGGGTATCTTGACAGTTTATTCTAAGCACCGATAACAGATCTTTTGCTTATTGTAAGACATGTTAGTGGACACATTGACTCAAGCTACAAACCTAGATTTGATCTCGATTCTAAAAATTAATAATTTTGTGGTTTTAGAGTTAGAGATTACATTCATTTTTCAAATGTTAAATATCAGTCCTTTGTGATAAGTAGTATTTTTGTGAATATTCAAATAAGACATTGGATTAAGTCTTGATCACTTTGGTTTGCACATTACATGTATTAAATTTCAGAATTGAAACAATTCTTCTTACTCATGTAAGAAACTATTTGGTTTTTCTCTTACCTTAATCTAATCAGTCAGTGAAAGGAATAGAGTGAGCCGCCATCATCTTAATGTTATTATATACTTTGACCACAAAGTATATACGTTACTCATTTTTTCAGAACAACTTTGTAAATCTTGTTTGCCCTCTGTTATACACAAGAAAGTTGTGGGCCCGGATAGGTTGAGGTTTTGCTGCGCAAGTTGCTGGGGGAAACGGATTTAAACTCTGGGTCTGTCTGGCTTTGTTTTCTGTACTTCTTTTTTGGAGTTGGGAGGGACCAAATCACTTGGGGTCACTCCCAGTGACATTTAAGCCAACTGGAACCAAGCCGCTCAATGCTCAGGCCTGAAGATATTGAGCTCGTTTAGGTCCTCTGCTGACTGGGACCATCAGGGCCTCTCTGCCTATGCTCAGGGTCCTTCAGGGCTTTATCTGGTGACCGTCAGGAGACCATGTAGTGCTGGGGGTGGACCTCGGGGTTCCCACTGCAAAGCATGCACTCCAGCTCTTTGAGCTATTTCCGTCATCACGTAGATGTGAACTTCTGAAACCAGTTCTGCTCTTTTGTGCTGTTAAATGTATACACAATATTCAGTTTTTCTTTAACCCATGCTCCAGTGGAATAGTTGGTTTTTACTAGACAAATAGGGGCAGGGGGCTGGAGAGAGAGCACAAGGTGAAACTGCTTGCCTTATATGTGGCTGACCCAGGTCGATCCGCCAGGAGTGAAACCAGAGCACAGAGCCAAGAGTAACCATGAGCACTGACGGACTGGCTGTTTCCTGAAAACAAAACAAATCAAAGCAAAAAATCCCCAAGAAACGAGTCCAGTGAAAATGGAGTTAATTTTTTTTTTCACTCTTGAAATGTTGTAGTTAAAATACATCAGAATAATAGTGCTTGTAGTTTATATAAACCACACTTTTGTTTGGGAATGACCTTCATTTTATCTGTCTGTCTGTCTGTCTGTCTGTCTATCTATCTATTATCTACCCATTTATATATTTATATATTTATTTATCTGTCTGTCTTGTCTGTCTGTCTGTCTGTCTGTCTGTCTGTCTATCCATCCATCCATCCATCCACCCATCCACCCATCCACCCATCCACCTACCTACCTACCTACATCCACCACCCGCTTTTTGGGTCACACCCAGCAATGCTCAGGGTGTTACTCCTGACTCTGCACTCAGGAATTGCTCCTGGCAATGCTCATGGGATCATATGGGTTGCCAGGGATCGAACCTGGGTGGGCGCGTGGGAAGGCAAATGCCCTACCCGCTGTGCTATCACTCTGGCCCCTAACCTTCATTTTAATAACCTTCAATCTTCTTCCCTTTCAATGGATGGAGATTTTCAGAGGGTATGCATGTACTAGTTTTAAAGTAGCAAAGGAAAATAGAAAGTGACATGTTTTGATGAAGTACAACTCCAACCCAGGTGACAATTGTGACACACAACAGGTTACTGTGCTGTATGGGGACACTAACTTATTGCTGAAAAATAATTGCTTCGATTCTTATTTATTTGGTTTCTGTTCATTTTCCCCTTGTAAATAGAAACAAAAAAACCATCAAGAATCTTTCTCGGCTTAGTTGTCCGCCCCCATACAGATGCTGTTTACCATGCTTGCTTTTCTGAGGATGGCCAAAGAATAGCTTCTTGTGGAGCTGATAAAACCTTACAGGTAAAGCATATTTCTTGAGAAAGTTTTTTGGCATATGACGAGTAGTGTGCATATTGAAATATGCTTAAAAAATAAAGTTAAGAATATAGCATGTTACAGCAGGAGGAATCAGATTAGATGTTTAAAAGATGCTGTCGTGTATTTTGTCGTTCTGAACTTGCTGAGTGAATTGGAAGAGCCTCTACCTTGCCAGCTGCTGTCATTCGTGGTACCCACCAAGGGTGATGAGAAAATGATAGCTCAAGATTATAAGAATTTCATAGCACTTCTTCATAGGAACAGGAGATAGGCTAGAAAACAGTGATTAAGTAACATTTAATCAAAGGCACAGGCACAAATATCTGACTAAAAATAGGACTTGGGCTAGATTATTTAAGTGCTTGAAAGAGTTTCCTTATTTTTTATGTGTTTGCTTTACCTTTTGATGTTAAATGAAACAGGATCACATTAAAGTTTTTGAGAGATTTTTAAAAAAATTTATTTATTGAATCACTGTGAGATAGACCATTACAAAGCTGTTCATGATTGGGTTTAAGTCATACACTGTTTCAGTACCCATTCCTCCACCAGTGCACATTTCCCAACACCAGTGTCCTCAGTGTCCCTCCCACCCCCAAAGTAGAAGCTTTATATTTAAAATAGCTTTAGTCCTCACAAGATTATGACTGCAAACTTAATTTCTATAGGTGTTTGTTGTTACTAATTTTATTAATTTTGATTTTTTTTTTCTTTTGGGTCACACCCGGCGATGCTCAGGGGTTACTCCTGGCTCTGCACTCAGGAATTACTCCTGGTGGTGCTCGGGGACCATATGGGATGCCGGGGATCGAACCTGAGCCGGCCCAGGCCGGCGCGCTGCACAAGGCAAACGCCCTACCCGCTGGACTATCGCTCCGGCCCCATAATTTTGATTTTTTATCCTCAGAAAGCATATTGAGAAAGTATTTTCTGTTTGTTAAGAGTTTGCCTAAGTCAATCCTAGCAACACACACACTCACACACTTACACACTCAATCCTGGCAACAATACACTCTCTGTTTTAGCATATGTGTGTACACACACACACACACACACACTCAACTCATACTCCTCTCTCACTTTCATACACACAAAATTTGCCAAAAGAAACGAAGCTCCTATACTCAGTCAGTTTTCAAAATTGTTATTCACAGACATTTAGCAATGGCTAGTTCTCTGTTAGGCAAAATTTGACCAAAATTCTGATTTTTAATACCATTTTGGCAAAGTTCATTTGTTCTGAAAAGTTTATAACATGAATAAGATGTTTTAGAGAAATATTCTTATAGACCAGAAGCCCAGTGTTGCTAAATGATTTATAGTAAAAAGATTTTGTGTGTTGTTATGTGTGTAGGTGTTCAAAGCTGAAACAGGAGAGAAGCTCTTGGAAATCAAGGCTCATGAAGACGAAGTACTTTTGCTGTGCTTTCTCTGCTTGTGATCGATTCATAGCAACTTGCTCTGTTGATAAAAAAAGTAAAGGTAGGGAAATACTGTCTTTTTGAGTTGTAATCGTTACAAAAATTCATTTTCTTTTTCCATAATAGCGGGGTGAGGATAAGTAGTGGTAAAGAGCTTTTTCCTCTTGGGATGCCAATTGGAGCCAAACCAGTTTTTATCCAGGGTTAAGCGGCAGTTGGAATGCATATGTTGATCAGTTCAGAGTATTTGCCAGCACCTGGGAAGAACAGTAACAAATTAATGCCTTTAATTGAGAGGTCTGTGGGTTAAATAATAGCTGAAATCTTGGAGTGTATTGTGATTGGAAATGGTGGTGTACAGAATTATTTTCTGAGATCAGATTCCTGTTGGAAAATACATCATCTGTGACACGCCACCCAGATATTTTTACCTTTGTGAATTGGCTCGTATTCAGTGCAAAACCAGATGGATGAACAAGCTAACAGGTGACTAGTCTAAAAGAATAAAGGAAGAAAGTAGAATAATTTTTTTTAAATTTAGCTATCGTTGCATTATAATATTATATAGGATTCAGATGTAAGTTGTACAGTCATGTAAAATCTCTGTGTGGAAGTGAAATAACTTTGTAACCAAAATATTTTGCATTAACACTGACTGTAACCATGTTACTTCAATAACTATGTTAGATTTTTTTCTTTAGTTATTATAAACCATGGTTTACCAAGTTGTTCATAATACAGTTGTTTTAGGCAGTAAATGTCCCACAACCAATCTCACCTCCAATCTAACCCCCAGTGCGCCCTTCCCTATGCCAGTGTCCCCAGTTTCCCACTCACCACCACCCCAGTCTGCCTCCTGGGAGGCACAAATAAATTTACTTCATATTGTTTCTTCATCTAGAGTTCTGCTAATCCTGTTCAGGATGACTCGTGTAAACAGCTTGTAGATGACAGACAACAGGCAGATGGGGCGATAGTTGCCGATGTCGTGAATGTCTCCCTTCTTGAACAGTAGAACTGTCCTGCTGGTTTTCCATTGGGAGGGCACCTTGCATTCGGACAGGTAGCGTGTGAAGAGCCGAGCTAGTGTATTGATGAGTACCGACGGCAGATTCTTCAGATGTTCGGGTCTGACTTTGTCTGGGCCTGGTGCTGTTCCCTTCTTTACCGATGAGATGGCATGTTGGATTTCAGAAGGGAGAACGTTACGAATGACATTTCCATCCTGTGGAATTTGGTATGTGGGCAGGTGGATGTGGCTATCAAAGAGATTTGAGTAGAAGTCATGGATAATCTTCTCCATTGCCTTTCTGGAAGATGTGATAGATCCATCAGGGCGTTGGAGGGCAGTCATCTTGGTCTTATAGTTGGCGAAGGACAGGCGGGCAGTGCCAATACTTTTCCGGCTTCTGCTGCATCTTCCAGTATTTCTGCTCTTCTGTCTTTGAGGTCTGCTTTTATCGCTTCTCTGCACTGTTTAGCAAGCTTGGATGTTAGCATTTGGTCTCCTGAGGCTCGCGCCTTGCCACGTTGGCGAATGAGCTCAAGAGTTTCTGAAGACAAGCGTCCTTTTGTGTCTTTCTCTCTCTCGGCATTCTTCGCACAATCATGGAGGTGCTGAACCAGTCGGTTGTATTCTTCATCAATGTCATCAATGATGGTATCTTCCCATGTTGCCGCAATGGTGCCAAAGAGTTCCCAGTTGGTGGTCGTTCTGGGAGTTCTCTTCTTAAACTTTGCAGCTTTTTCTCCCCGTTGCGGGAAGTAGAATTTTGCACGAAGGAGACGGTGGTCCCGATCCTGTCTGGAATTTGGGGACGACAGCAACATCCGTCAGACAAAACCGTCGATTGAAGATGATGTGGTCAATTTCATTGTGGAACTGTCCGCCAGGAGATTCCCATGTCCAACGTTCGCTTCAGCCTTCTGAAACTGTGAGTTCCCATGAATAGTCTTGGTGGATATGATGAACTCAGATAGTCTCTCACCCTGTTCGTTCCATTCTAGGCCATGGGTCCCGATGTGGAGTTCTTCAGCCGATCTTCTCGGTCCTATCTTGGCATTAAAATCACCGACTATGATCTTGTAGAAGGTGTGATCTTTTTATAGAACTCCTCCAATTCCATGTAGAATTTCTCAATTTCATCTTCTTTGTATGTGGATGTTGGTGCATAGACAATGAAGATAGAAATTGCTGGCAGTGGGCCACATCTCCTCAAGTGTAATCGTCCTATTCGGTTTGTTAGGCATTCAAATGAATCAATGTTGACGGCCATGTTCGTGTTGACAAGGACACCAACGCCACCGATGCCTCTTTCATCACATGTTCCAAGGAACAATTCTTCTCCGTGTCAAATACAGCATGATGCGACTGACGCCTCCTCGCTCTCAGTCAGACCAATGATGTCGTACTTGATCTTTCTTGCTTGCAGCATCAGATCCTCAATATATGCTTCCGGTGCCAGTGTGCGTGCATTGAAAGTACAGACAGTCATTTTAGTCCTTCTTCCGTTTTGGCAGCCTAGGACAGCCGCGTGAAATTTTATCAGGCACTGCTTGTTTGCCTTTCTTACTGCTGCCATATTAAGGGCTCTTTCGGGGTCAGGAAAATAAACATTTTTGTTACTGGATTTGGCATATCGAACACGCATCGGACAGCTTGCCAGGCCTCTGCCATGCGGGCACTATATTCTCATTACTTTGTGGGGCTCTCTCAGAGGGGTGGGTAAAATATTTGTGGTAATTTGGGAGGTAAATTGCGCGACCGCGCAGCAGCAGCCGCATAGCGGGGAAAGCTGGTTTCTGCTCTGCCGGGTGTACCTGTGAAGGACAACAATGCGAGCAAGCAGGTTTCCGGAAAGGATTCAGCACAATCGACCATATCCACACAGTAACCAAGCTCATTGAGGTTTGTAGGGAGTACAAGATGCCACTCTGTCTCACGTTCATTGATTTACAGAAAGCCTTTGATTCTGTGGAGACTGAAGCAGTCATCGAAGCCCTAGTCAAACAGGGTGTTCAAACCCAATACATCAAGATCCTTCGTGAGCTGTTTGTTCGGATTCACCACCAGGATCTCACCATTCTACAAAAGAAGTGATCATTGATGTCAAAAGAGGGGTTCGACAGGGTGATACCATCTCACCAAAACTCTTCAGTGCCACCCTCGAGAACATCATGAGACAATTAGAATGGGAAGGAATGGGGAGTGAAGATAGATGGTCGGCAACTACACCACCTCCGCTTCGCTGATGACATCGTTCTAATAACACCAAACATTAGCCAAGCGGCACAAATGCTGGCTGACTGACCGAGAATGTGGAAAGGTAAGTCTACAGCTGAATCTGAAGAAAACTATGTTCATGAGAAATGAACTAGTTCCAGAGGCCCCATTCACTCTCAATGGAACAAACATCTCTGAATGCAGCAGTTATGTGTACCTAGGTCGAGAAGTCAACATGATGAACGACCTAAAACCTGAGCTGCGCAGGAGGAAGAGAGCGGCATGGAATGCCTTCAAAGGCATCGAAGAAATAGCTAAAAAGGACAAAGAACCTCCGGCTCCGGGCACATCTCTTTGACTCCACCGTTCTCCCTGCATTAACATACGCCTCAGAGACCTGGGCCCTACGAAAGCAGGATGAGAATGCTATTCGGGTCTCCCAGAGGAGGCATCGAAAGAGCTATGCTTGGAATATCACGTCTCACTCAAGTGAGAGAAGGAATCCGGAGTTCTGACCTCCGTCGCTATTCCAGAATCAGGGACGCTGTCTCGTTTGCCAAGGCATCGAAAATCAGATGGGCTGGACATGTAATGCGATTTGGAGACAACCGCTGGACTAGAGCCGTTACCGACTGGATCCCACAGGATGTCAAAAGATCACGTGGCCGCCACCTACAAGATGGTCAGACTTCCCTTGTTAAGACCCTGAAGGAACGGTTTGAGGCTCTTCATATTCCCTGAATCAACCAGATGCCATTGGGCTACATTGGCACGTGATAGGGTCCAATGGAAATGTTACTGGCGCCCGCTCGAGCAAATCGATGAATAACGGATTCAAGTGATCAAGTGATTGTTTCTT
>JAJIBD010014660.1:0-32845 GCA_021461705.1 Cryptotis parvus | reverse complement strand
AGTAGCATTTACTTGATTGTAACATCTTCCTGTTAGACTGGAATCTGGTATTTTAAAAGAAGATCAGACAAATTACTCATTCTGGGAACAAAGACTTTTGAAAGCTGTCAGCTTACTGACAGTTATGATGAGCATTTATTTCAGGCTTATAAAACATATTAATCAAACTTATTCACAGCATGGTGGTCCAAAGAGGGTTATTTTGTTTTTGAGAGATACTTTAAATAACTGAAGAGCACTGGTAAGATATTTTCCATGAATACAAAACTGCAATTTTTTCCCTTCAAAATGAAAAAGTACTTTTCAGAGGCTTAAAGAATGAAGCTTACTGCAGGAATCTGTTTATTACAAGATTATTTGCAAAAGACCTATACACCATTCATTGAACCTTGAAAAACACTTGAAAATATGGGTTGCATTTGCAAACTTCAATGTATGACATGGAAAGCTGGCAAGCTGCCTGGCTTCTACTTAAAGGATTGTCATTCTGGGAAAAATAAATTTCTCTAACTAGACAAAAGTCAATGTTTTCATGTTTTACTGCAATCAAACTGATAGAGCTGACAATTTAATGTCTCAACACTTAAAATATCTGTGGATAATCAGTTACCTCAATCAATCATAAACACAAATCCTTCTATTTTTTGAAACTTGTATGTCGGTAAAGAAGACATAAAACAGTTTGGTGAACCCCTTCCCCCATAACACCTCATCGTCTCTCCCCACCTTCAACTTGATATTCCGATTTGTCTTTAGCAATGAAGATATTTACACACATCATGCCAATGGAAATATCTTACAACAGCTCAAGTGTGGTAAAATTGAGAACATTTTCTTTCACTGTCCTGTTTTATTTAATCCTTATGGATAGTTTATTGTCTGTCAGAAAAAATGTGGGAAAATGCTGATATTTCAGCTGAAGACACATCATTATGAGTAAAAGAAATACTCAAGAGTTTTTTTTTTTTTTGAAGTGGGAGCTAATACTTACACTTTCTTTCTCTTACTGCAAGTGATGCGAGTAACTACTTAGATAGGTCTTTCTGGGTCAAATAGTATAGTGCCAGCCCCTCAGGATTTTCTGGCAAGCGCATGCAATGGCTCACTTCTGAAAACTAATCATAGTGAAGATAAAGCAAGGGAGGAGTGACAACAACATAAAAAGCTGCCTGAGAAATTGATTCCAGGTAGCTCTAGACTTGGCAGAGCTGACAGGTTCAGTTCACTGAGCTTTGGTATTGATAATGACGGGAAACTTCAGGCAGTTTTAGAAATCTGTTTCCATTAAGTTTTGCCGAGTTGTTTCTGCAATGTGAGAACAAGTTTATTGGAGCGTGCCATTTTTCTTTCAGCATGATAAGAATCGATGTGAATGGTTTTACATCTCTAATAGATAATTACTCTTGACACTCAATAAGCCAAATACCCTGTTCGAAGTATTCTTTTGTTTGTATTTAAAAACATATGATATGGAAGTGTGTATTTGTATATGTAGATATGCAAATTCACTACCACTACTTGTTTTGGGGGGTGGTTGGTTTCTTTAATTATTTGGGGCATTGCAATCAAACTAAGCAGAGTTTAAAGACCCTTGGGGTAGCATCTTTTAGTTCACAGTCAGCCTACATTGCAAAACAATCAATCTTGCTCTTGCACGCACTTGGCGGAAGTGCCGCGACACAAATTGTGCAGTGCTTTGCTCTTGCCATGAAGTCTGGGTGACAAAAGTTTTTACAAGAAGCTGACTGTATTTTGGGTTATGAATATGCAATTACTCTCATTAGTATTGAAGCACCAGGCAGGGGCTGACATCCCCCGCCACTTTGAGTAGCTCCAGAGTTGGCTAATGAATTGTCTTGCTTTTTCGGCGCATACAGTCTGCTGTTGTGGCTCCTAAGTTCCAAGGGGAGTTGCCCAGTTCGAGAAGACCGTTGACTGCAGAAATTAATTGTCAAGGACTGCTCTTGATTTTGTGGAATTATGTTTAGGCAGCACTAAGATTGTCAAAACAGAAAAGTGCGAAACTTTGCATAAGATAATATAGGATAGTAAAGAATAGAGTGAGACTTAATGTATAGATGCCTTATATTCCCCACCATGTATGCTTCTATCCTGTATTATTGATTAATTATTGATTATTGTACAGCATATATGTGTATATATATGCGCACACATATATAGGTATATATAATTTCTACCCTCTCTTTTCTGTTTTAAAGGATAAGAGACAAATCCAACAGAATGTTAGGATTCTACATGATATGTAATCATGTAGAATATATAATGATATATAATATATATGATATATTGATATATCATGATATATAATATATAATCATGTAGAATCCTGACATTCTGTTGGGTTTGTCTATTATCCTTTCAAACAGAACAGAGATGGTAGAAAATTACTAAAATGAATAGAGTTGAAACACAAAGCTACTCCATCAACTCTTTACCATATTTTTTTTCTTATTCCTGGGTCTCTGCCAAACATTTTGCAGCTCATACACATTCCATCTTTCATGAATATGTTACTGATAAGGATATGTTTCTAGTCACTGATTAAGATATCTGAGCTGATTTGCAGTGTGTATGAAGATGCAAAAGTGCTCAGAAACCATTTAGAATGTCTCTTTCTAATAGGATGAATTAACTGTTTTCTATACCCATCCCTCACTTTAAAATTTCCTTTCAATTTGAGGAGAACTTCTGTGACTTGCTGCATATTTTAAAGGATAAATTGAATTGTCATAGATAATATATGCTAAAAGGTAAGGAATATGTTGTAAGATTTGCAAATTAGGCAACAAATAAAGAATACGTGTTTATATTAAGGTACTTGCTTCTCATTTAAATTTGTAATGAACATTATTCCTTGCAAGGAAGCCGAAATGTTATTTTTTGTAGGGTTTTAATGTGTAGTGTTATTACAATTGTCATATCTGTTTGACCCATTACTGTAAACAAAAAGAAAGCTTAAGAACATATACATAGAAGAGTAACAACTATGAATACATGTAACATAAATTCAGTCTGACAAAAGCTTCTCAAGTAGCATACATTAAATAATTGTTACCTCTGCTGACCTTTGAAACTATATGTGACTAAGAACAAATTATTATAAAATATCAAAAAAAATGAAACCAGTCTGAGCTTTTGCAAAGACCATCAATCATTCTTCAGAGCTGTTATATTATTTGTTCCAGGAATCCTTGGCTTTCTGTTTAATGGAATTAATACACTCTTCACTTCTAGACCAAAACCACCAAGAAAAACATTTTTATATTTAAGAGATATTAAATATCTTTGAGACTCCTAGTCATATCTGATCATAATAAGCTACGAAGTTATTCAGCTTTTCACTCTTGCTGATGCATTTTGTTGAAGTTCAGAGTAAGGTTTGAAATCTTACTATTTCTACTTGAGGTAACCATTATAAGTGAAAAACTATTGTAAGTAGCTTAAACATATAAGTACCAATATAATTGGAAGTATCTATGCAATCATAAGAAATTTCTAGTTTCTCATTGCCTTTTTCTAGGTTTCTAACATTTTCTAGGTAATTCTAACAAAGTCACTCAATAGGTCAAAGTAAAGTATTAATTTATGTGGAGTAATGTCAGAGTTAAAAATGCAAAAGTAGAAACAGCAATTAAAATAATTTTAACAAATTATTAGTCAAAGGTACTTGTTTGGGGGGGTGTTTGGCCATATCTAGTGGTACTCACAGGTTTGTCCTAGGTCTGTGCTCAGGAGTGATCCCTCACCATCCTAGGGGACCCTATATCATGCTGGGAATCCAAACTATGGTCAGCAGCACGCTAAACAAACACCTTAGCTGGACTGTTGCTATAACCCTGAAACCACAAAGTATTTGCATAATTGGACCATTAACAATTATCTCCTACAATGTATTTTAAGGCTCACTTTTAAATGGAAATACTTTATTTTTAACAGTAATTTTGGTGTGTTTTGGGGTCCACACCTGGCAGTGCTCAGAGATTACTCCTGGCAGGGCTCAGGGGACCAGATGGAGTGCTGGGATTGAACCAGTGTGCCTGATGCAGGGCAAGCACCTTGCCTACTGTACTATCTCTCCAGCCTCACTTTAACAGTAAGTTTCACAGTTTGATTTGGGTTTGTAGTCAGCATATGTATCATATACTTTGTGAGTATTATAAAAATAGTCAGAAATGTTTTACCCAAATTTATTTGGTGGTTATTGCTTCTATTATATATCAGATTCTAAAGTCAAAAAAAAAATGCAAAGAACTTGAACTGTTAAGTAGTTTCCTGAAAATCATTTTTATTTCCTCATTTTTTTTTGGTGGTCACACCCATCAATATTCAGGGGTTATTCCTGGGTTTGCACTTAGGAATCATTCCCAGGTGCTGGGACTTAACTGTGATTGCCCGTGCCTGCAAGGCTAGTACTGTATCTGCCAAAATATCACTCCAACCTGTAGTTCCTCGTTTTCTGTGTGCTACCATAATACTATTGTAACAGCTGGCAAAGCAACAAGATATAAAATTTCTATCCCTATTATTTATGCTGTCCTGCTACATACCTGCAGTAGAATTTAGACATTTGAAAGGAACTGGAGAAGAGCAACAAATAAGCATATTGATTAAGTACTTACTTGATTCCTTTCTCTAAGCATACATACTAATAATTAGTATCCTCACATACAAAGTATATCTCAAATTGGGGTCCCCCTCTTTTTCCTCTTCCTCTCTTTTGCTGCTGCTCTTTTGCCCCCATAATCGATTACTATGAGGAAAGGAAAGAATGACCGTTCAGCTTCTGACAAGTTTAATTACAGTTTTCCCAACAGAATCTATTATTTCTAAATGGCGGACTGGGGCACCATAAGTTTTCAGTTTTGAAAATGACTAAAAGTCTGGATCTGAACTCGAAGGAACTCACCAAATGCAAATTTTATATATCCTTCACTTGTATCACTTGATCACTTATCTTCCTGTTGATCGTCGATTTGCCTGAGCGGGCATCAGTAACATCTCCATTTGTTGGGAATGAGGTCCATTATTGTTACTGTTTTTGGCATATTGAATACACCAGGGGTAGCTTGTCAGCCTCTGCCGTGGCTCTGGGTTCATCCCACGGGGCCCAGTCTTTTTCTATGTCAGACTAGCAACCATCCAGGGCCCACAGGGCAGAGCCCTAGGTCTAGACAAGCCTGTCTCCTGTTTGCCACCTGACGACACAGCTGGGCACTGCACTCACACCTGCAACACCTCAAGGGGCAGCTATATATCCTTGTCAATCATAAATTAACATTTATTGAGTATGGTCTGGATTTTGGGAATGAGAGAGAAATACAGAAAGCAGAATCTTGAGTATAGAAAATTCATAGCATATTTGGTGAGGGATCATGGTATGGGCATTCACATACAGGCTGTACTAAAATGTATAAACTGATCAAGAGTACCTTCATGGCAGGTTTCAGAGCTGCCTTTGAGATGTGAGAACAGACTTTGGTGAAACAATTTAGATAGTTCTTATGAGAGACAAATTCCTACTTGACCTTTGGAAGTTTAAGGATTTTATTAAAATGTATTAAATACTTTGAAGTAAAATTCACTGGTCAAAAATCACTTTATGTTGATTCCAATGGTAACATTTCCATTAGAAATGAAGTAGAGAGAGTTATATTTATAATGTGCTTTATATTTTTCTCATTTTATAAATTGTACCCTTAGGGAGGGAAAGAAAAATTACTACTATTGTAGCTTTTAAGTTGAAAAAAAAAAAACAGAATGAGGGACTAAGCATTATAAAGACTTTATAATTTTTAAAAAAAATTAAAAAATATTTTATTATACCACCGTGAGATATACAATTACAACATTGTTCATGTTTGGAGGTTTCGGTCACATAGTGTTCCAGCACCCGCCCTCCACCAGTGCCCATTTCCCACCACCAATGTCCCCAATTCCCTCCCCCTCCCATAGCCTGCCTCCATGGCAGGTTCTTTATCTCTTTTCTCTCTACCCTCTCTTTTCCTTCTCTTACATATTGTGGATTGCAATACATACACTTAGAGGTCATCATGTGCATTTTTTCACCTGTATTTAATGCTCAGTTCTAGGTTGGTATTAGTCCTTTCAACATTTATTCACACATGTTACCCTTCTCTGTCTTACCTAACCTCTGACTCCCACACGTTTGTGGTAGTTTCCACTTTTGGTAAGACCTGATCCACATTTTGCCTGACATTGGATTTTGGTATCATAATATGTATATATATATATATATATATTTATGTCATGCAAATAAATGCAGTCATTCTATATCTCTCTCTCTTCCTTCTGACCAATTTCACTCAACATGATCCTTTCCATGTCCATCCATTTATAGGCAAATTTCATAACTTCATTTTTCCTAACAGCTGCATAGTATTCCACTGTGTAGATGTACCAAAGTTTCTTTATCCACTCAGCAGTTGTCAGGCATGCTGGTTGTTTCCCAGGTTCTGGCTATTGTGAATAGTGTATAAAGACTTTAAATAACTTTAAATAACCTCTATCTTTCTTAACTGTCTTTCCAGGAATATTACTTAAGTATATGTATGAATGTTAATTTTTCATATAGACACAAAAACAAAATTAGGCAGAGACTCCTAAGGGTTATATCATGAGAAATGATTATTGTGTTCCCTGAGGGAAGGGGTAAACTCGTATTACTGATTATAATACCCTTAACACTGTTATAGTTCAACTACTAATTTCCTCAGTATGCGACTGATTTTGGTTAGGAGTTATCCCAGGCCGTATCCTTTTCTAATAGAAGATTTGAAATAGGAGATTTTAGATATGAATTATTGTAGTATATTGATAGTCACTGTACTACATGTTTTACATATTGTTCAACACTGATAACTCTATGGTCATAAAAGGAATGGTGTGAAGAGAAAGTAGTCCTCCTTCAAGAGGGCCTGTTGTCGAAAAGGCCTCACCATCCCAGGTGGGATGGGGTAATTGTTACTGGTTTTGGCATATCTGACACGGATAGTTGCAGTCAGGTGCATTCGTAGTCATTCTCCGTTGGGGGGTGGTGGTGGGGGGGTGGGGGGGGTGTGGTGGTGGGCCGGCGCTCGGTGAGTGGTGGGGGGGGTATTGTGTTGAATTATGTTAAATAAAACAAACAAACAAAATACCTTGGGTTTTGAGTTCTAATATCTTTTATTTCCAAACCTATGTTCGTCATACTATAGGAAAACCTTTCAAAACCTAAATATAATCTAATGCTTGAGGTTCAGGCTTTGTGCCAGTTGCATAGGAAAATACTGGGAGAATTCGCTGGTGCCATTCAAATTACACAACTCATTCTAGTTAGTGTTAGCTCATCAAGCTGATTTTGTATGATAGCACCTTTAATTTTGCCATGTGCTTTTCTTTCAAGGGTAAGGGTAGGTTAGATTTTGATCCTCACTTGATAGTGCTCAGGGACAAGTCCTGTTTTCATGCTCAGGGGACACTTCTGGAAGTGCTCAGGGTATTGCAGGTGGTGTTAGGATCAATCCGGGGTCAGTTGTACACAAGGCATTCACTTTACCCCTTCTACCACCTCTCTGGCACTAACTTAGTTTTGTGGGTGTGTGTGTGTGTGTGTGTGTGTGTGTGTGTGTAAGACTTTAATCTTGTTCTGAATTTATTCAATCAATTAAATTCAAATTAGTAATCATTTATTGGATGTATGTTCTTTGCCAAGCACTTTGATACACTGTGCTAGATGTTGGTAGTATAAACAGTTTATTTAAGGAGACTTAAATAATGATAATGCATTTCGCAAATGCTATACAGAAGCATGTGCATGGGATCACGGGAAGATAATAGAAATAATTACCAGGGAATGCTGATTTATAGAGAAACTTGAAGGACATGAGCTAAGAATTTTCAGGACATAAAGAGATTGATAACTCATTTTAGTTGATGGGAACAGCATGAGCATGTGTGTGAATAACCCTGGATATTTGGACTGTGTTGAGAGGTAAATTGTAACAGTGATCATATATAGATCTTTGCTTTTCTATATGTGAGTTCTCATAGTGTAATATTGAGCCTCTTTCATAGGCTTTCACAATCTAATCCTTAATTAGATTGTGTTTCTTTTGGAGGGGTTGATGTGTAGGGAAGATATGTCTGGTATATATCAGTAATCCAGGCTTACTTCTGAGAATGCTCTCAGGGATCACTCTTGGTGGTTCTCAGGGACCATATGTGTTGCTGGGAGTTGAACCCATGTTGGTCACATGCAAGGCAAGTGCCTATACCCTGTACTGTCTCTCTGGCACAAAATCTATTTCTTTATCGCTGATTTTGGGTTGATGGCATAACTTGCTTTGACTAGTGAACATTAGCAAATGTGAAACCAACAGAAGCTTAAAAAGTGCTTGTGCCTTGGGGTTTCTATGCTTGGAATCTGACATCATCCTGTCAACGATTGAGCCCAGGTTATCCTGATGAGGGATAAGAGGCTGCCTATAGGAGAATAGAGGCACTGACTGGCAGCCCACCAACCACGAGACATGGGAATGGGATCATTTTGGATCATCTTGTTACTAGCTTATCCACTATTAGACCGCAGACATGAGAGTCCAGGGGAAGTATGTTGGCAACCCAGAGAGAATGCCCCAGCTGATTTTCACAATTATTAACTAAGAGAAATGTTCTTTTGATCACTAGGTAAAAATAGTACAGGCTGTTTCGTTATGTAGAAGAGCCACACGGAGGTGTTTGAGGGGAGTTCAGGGACAGAAGAGAAAAAACGACTTGTAACATTTGCAATATCTTCCAGACATCATTGGCTAATATACCACTTTTCTCTTTAAAAAATGCCTGCATACTACTTGAATTTGATTTGTTATTTAAGTCGTCCAACTTTTATGCCTAAAGTAATGTAAAGAACAACTCAATATTAACTTAAAAACCCAGTTTGATGTATTAACTTTACTTTTAAGAACTTATCAAATATATAAACATTTAAAAGGTTGGTCTCTGTGTTATCAAACACCATCTACTCTATTATCAGTGCTGCATTCTAGAATTTCCTACTTTAATCAGTAGGGATTAGGGATTTATGAAGAATAATTTACACTGAGGAGACTGAGGTCAAGAATGTGTCCTGTCTTTAAATCGGTGGTAGACAGACTTAAGATGTTTTTCTGAGGAAGAAGAGAAGGAGGCTGGTGACTGATTTGATGTAAGTGGGTGTGGGAAAAGAGAGTGTAAAATATCCGCTGACTGGAAACTATTAAGAAAAGGAAATGGGAAAGAAAGAAAATAATATCTGATATTGTACTTGTTGAGTTTTAGTTAGTACATCATTTGAAAAAAAGGAACACTGGGCATTTGTGTATTGGGGGCTTAAATAGTATTTTTGAAATCATCAACACATTTATGATACATATTTGAGTCACAGGAATATAGAAAATCATCAGTGAAAATTCTTTTTTTTATGGAACGCTTCAGGAATTTGCGTGTCATCCTTGCACAGGTGCCATGCTAATCTTCTCTGTATCTTTCCAATTTTAGTCTATGTGCTGCGGCGAGCACTAGTGAAAGTTCTTAAATATTGACATCTTCAGCATTTATTTATTTGTTTCCAAACTCTTACAGAATATAACTTACTCCAGATAGAAATAGTTAATGGTTTTAAATCAAGAATTTTGAATGGAATACAAAATATCTGTGTAATTTGGCAAAATAGCCTCCAATATATCCACCATGATGTTATTTTATAACTCTTCATCTCTTATTGAATTTGAATGACATGGAGAGAGGACTGAGGAAGAGGAATTAGTCAAAAGGGAAAAAGTTGTCTGAAATTAGTAGACTTCTTAGTAGACCACTAAGGAAGTGAGACCTTTAGAAGAAGCTATCAGCCATTTGCTAACTTCTACAGAGAAAGATGGCAGTGATTCATCAAAAACCTTCAAAATATAGTACTTGGGTGAATAAGTCACATAGAATTGTTTAATGGCTGAAAAACTCCTTGCATCTTAAATATTCGAGTTCAAATAGGATTATACTGCTTTGAGCTCCCAAATCAATGTGGGTTTTTAAATTTTGTTTCTCTGTACATGTTATAAGTACTAGAAGATAATTTACTTGCAAACCTTAGTCTTGCACTTAATGAAAAGCATACTCTAAAACTCCTTTCAGTAAATGATGGTGGTCAGCTTTCTTATTGTGCATAACACACACGTGGCCCTCCAAGTCCTTACCGCCAGCTTCCCAGAAACACCGTGTGCCTCCAGATGATTCCCGTTGGTGGAATGAACAGACCTGATTGACAGAACTGGAATGCCAAGCAGATGCCTATCTTGGTCTTCAGATATTTTTTTACACTCAGAGGATCAGCTATTATTATTAATTATTATTTAAAAAATGAGGTACATTTCTTTCCTTTTTAGTAAACCAGGCTTTACCTGCCACTAAGGAGAAGCCCCACCCAGATCAGGACAGTGGAGCTTCCTCAGACCAGGATTTGGTGCCTCTATCTCTGTGCGGAGCTTGACCCCTCCCGCACACACTGGGTTGACATCTGGCACTCAGAGAACCCCTGTGAGTTTGGCTTCTCCCCTAAATGTGCCTGAAAGCTCCGTGCTGGGCCCCTTCTGTCCAAGTGTAAGTACATCACAGGAAATGAACGAGCCAAGGCCCAGCTTTTCTGGAAGAAATCAAGAAACCGTCTCAATCAGCTGGAAACCTGGGTGTCCAGTTCCGGTGTCAGGAAATGTGACTCACCCTGGAGTCCATGCGGATACCTTCTGAGTATCTTAGTCCCTTTCTCCCTTAGCCCAGCTTCCCTCAAGAGCAGGCCACTGTCTGTGCTAAGCGTCAGGCGGGAACTGCAGGAGTCCTGCAGTGTGGAATCAGGCAAATTTTAGCACAGTTTCAGTTTGCAGCTGCACCTGGTTCTTTGCTCTTGTACATTTGAAACTGGAGTTATGAGGGAATAGGCTCATTTAAAAGTAACCAAAGAGCGATAGTCCAGTGGGTAGGGCATTTGCCTTGCACGTGGCCGGCCTGTGCTGGCCCGGGTTCGATCCCCGGCATCCCACATGGTTTCCCCAGCACCGCCAGGAGTATCCGTGCAGAGCCAGGAGTAACCCCTGAGCATTGCGGGTGTGACCCAAAAAGGCAAAAAAAAAAAAAAAAGTAACCAAAGCAATATAAACTATTCAGTATTTGTTCCCATTTAAAAATTCTGAAGATTAAGAAATAATAAATTAAAAAATCTGAAGAGAAAAAGTATTAAAATGGTAAATGAAAAGGCACACGGCAAGGAACTTTAGACTTCAGAATAGAAGGGGAAAGCCTTTCACTTCTCCCTGGTCACTGTCTTTCCAATGCTTTCTTTTATTTATAAACTCTAACCTAAGGAAGGCACCTTAAGTAACATTCATGCACTCTCTTTGCTCTCTCCCACTAGTACAAATATCAGCTCTGCTCAGCCCCTCTTTCAGATCTACTTCAAGGAAAGTCAGATTTGAAAACTCTCCCCATGGTCTCATCAGCACCGGCTGCCTCTCTATAGCACACACTGGATGGGGAACCCGCGAGGTGGGTGAGCGCCAGCGCTTAGCTCAGTGAGTCAGGCTGCTATGTGAAGGGCTGTAGGTGAGCCAGAAACTAATGGGAAAAAATAGGGGGTCGTCGCTAATTTTGATGTGAGGAATCTGAGAGTTTCTACTGCATGCCAGGCTATTTGAATATTTGGCAAACAGCTGGCGGGGCTGGGAGAGCGCCTCTTCACTTGCCTCGTCAGATGTTCAGAGATAAAACGAGGCAGCAGGCTCGCCAGCACATAGCTCAGAGCCTTGCAGTCAGTTTTGAATTTAGATTTGAATTGTGATATCAATGTCATGGTGGCACATGCTTTGAGAAAGTACTTACAGAGAATAATTGAAAGATTCAGTGTGAAGCTTCTGAAAGCCATAATTTAAAGTTCCAAACCTCCATATTACTCTCACCATTAAAATTTAAAGTCACAGAAGCCCAATTATATATGGTTATTTTCTTAAATAAAATCATATTTCTACCCCAAGTGAAAGATTCATGGCTGCCCACTAATCTGTCAGGGGAACCAATCTCGGTCACGTCCGGTGTCACAGCGAAGATGGTTTGCTTTATTCTGGGGACAATGAAGCAGCATTGGGGTAGGGGCTGGAAGGCCTCCCAGAGGAGCTGGACTTGCAGGAGGCTGATTTGCATGATAATCACCATTATGGATTCTCTCTGTGCCAGCCTCCACACTTAACCAAATGCAGTTTAACTTTAATAGCAGCTGAGAGAAGCCAAGTATGGGCTGTGGCACACATTTTGTAAATCTTGAATGACGTCAAGAAGTGCTAGTTATGGGGGACCCTGGGGGAGGGAAGCTTGTTGCAAAACTAAGCCACACTGAGGAATGGAGACTTAGAGCATGACTTCCATCTTGATAAAGAATATAACTTTGGGTATTGTTGAAAGATATGAAGCAATTCCCTCTTTATAATTTTTAAGTCATAGAAATCTGCTTACCAGAAGAATCTGCTTACCAGAAGGACTTCTGAAGCCAGTGAAACCATGACATGAAAAATAGATCAGTGGAAGTAGAGAAACATTTCTCAGTCTATCTGTTGAAAGTATGGATCCAGACTTTTTTTTTTAATTTTTTTTTATTTTTACAATTACGAAGATATACAATTAAAAAGTTCATATTTGGGTTTTGGTCATACAGTGTTCCAGCACCCGTCCCTCCACCAGTGCCCATCTCCCACCACCAACTCCCCTGTTCCCTCCCCTCCCCCCCCAGCCCTCCTCCATGGCAGGTTCTTTATTTTTTTCCCTTTCTCTCTCTTTCTCTTTTCCTTCCCCTCCATACTATGGATTACAGAACATACATTAAAGGGTTGTCATGTGTATCTTTTTGCCTCTATTTAATGTGAAGCCAGACTTTTAGACTGTGAATTCGCCAATTTCTTTGGTCTGTTTGATTTTTATTTAATGTACTACTGTGATTTGTGAAGTATTGTGTGATGGTAGCGAGAGCTACAGGAAAATGTTGCACAGGGTCAAGGCAGGAGAAAGGTCAGAGCACAGCAGGTAGGGTGTTTGCCTTGTATACAGCTGCCCCAGTTTTAATCCCTGGCATCCCGTATGGTCTCCTGAGCACCGTCAAGAGTAATTCCTTAGTGCAGAGCTAGGAGTAACCCCTCAGCATTGCTGAGTGTGGCCTGAAAAAAAAATAAGTGCATAGATGTCATTGGAGTTTATTCATTAGGCTTTCCAGAGACAGAGACTATGAATCAACTAATATGATACATGATTTAATGTTATAGAGTATATAGATACTCAGTTCTAAACAACATCTTTTGGGCAGGGGAAGGGAAGAATGCCTCCAATTGGTGACCTGGACCCTAGGGTCCTCTCCTGGGGTTACTTAGCCAATGAGGCCAGTGATTCAGTGTTAGGACCACTGACTGGGTGTGGTGCTGCTTGTGCTCTGCTGGTGGTACCCAGACCCTCCCCAGGTGTTGGAGGGGGCCCCAGAGTTACATCCAGTGATGCTTGATGCTCAGGATGAAACTAGGATAGACACATGCAAAGAGGGTGACCCTTGCACTATCTCGCTAGACCCTTAGCAATATGTTCTAAATAATAAACCACATGATTTCTCAAAAGAGTCACAGAACAACATGGATGGAGGGGTGCTGGCTCTCTAGTAGTGGTGTGTTTTGAACATTGTGTACCTAGAACTATTATTAATGGTACTGGAAATCATAGTACCTAATGACAATTTTTAAGTTTCAGTTTGAGTAGGCATTTATAAATATGTATCAGTTCTGTTGGATTTTGTACTGTCTTTAGCAAAGTCAGTCATTGACCAGTTTGCAAGATTATTATTTTTTTAATTTTTGGTCACACCTGCAATGCTCAGGGGTTACTCCTGGTGCTGCACTCAGGAATTACTCTTGGCTTTGCTCGGGGGACCATATGGGATATCAGGGATCGAATCCAGGTGGTCTCCATACAAGGCAAGCACCCTCCCCACTGTGCTATTGCTCCAGCTCTCACAAGATAATTCTTACAGTTGCTTTTAGCTCTAAGTCCACCTTTTCACATGGCCTATGATATGAGCTCAGCTTCTCTTCCTTTCCCTCTGCCTTATATGACTGTTGGATTTTTCTCTTCCTTTCCTTTGTTCATGTCCTAGTAAGAAATCATCCATTTTCATTCATATTCACAATCTTTTCACTCTGCTTAAACTCTTATCTTTTCCATTTTCTACCATTTTCCTTGGGGGGGTGTTGCCTTTTGTGTGGCCCACCTGACTTTGATCTCAGGCATCCCATATGGTCCCCTGAGGCTGCCAGGAGTGATTTCTGGGTGCAGAGCCTGGAGCAAGCCCTGAGCACCACCAGGTGTGGCCAAACAACAAACAACTCTTTTTTCTAAATTTCTTACTGTTCTCTTTCTTTCAATGCTCTTGACCTGTCTATTTTCTTGGCTCTCACCATTCACTCTGAACCTGTTTTAACCTATATTCAGCATCATTCTTAGTTCTGTTGTAAAAACTATATGCCTACTTGACCAATGATTTCCCTCACTCTGCCCTAGAGATCCTGGACATATCTATTAGGGAAATGTGGGGAGGAGTTCAGCTTCTGGCCAACCTTCTTCAAGCTGCAGAGGGCTTGTTTGTGCAGAGCCCACGTCTTCCCTGGCACACTGTCCTTGTGCTAGCTGGCTCCTGGAGACGGCCTAGTTCTTTACAAAACCAGGCTTTGTTTTGACTTTCATGCTTAGCTACTTCTGTACCCTGGATTTATCAGCAATAAAGGCTATATTCTGACATTTTTTTTTGCCGCTTTAAAAATTTTTATTTTTAATTTATTCAGATCTCAGCAAGGAAGGAAATCTCAACTTTAGGAATTTTTTTTAGAAACCTAATTACAGTAGTGTGCAATGTCTTTTCAATCTCTTTTCCAGGGATTTGGATCTTCTATTTTTCTTCCCTTACCTTGGAGAATTCAGCAAGAAGGTGCTATATAAGTTAGGAAGTAGTACTTTCTCAGGAACTGTGTTTTGGTAAATCCCGTCTTCCAAAATCATGAGATTTAAGTATGCTGTTTAAATCACTGAATCCATGGTATTTTGCTAAAACAGCTGAAGCTGAGTCACGATCACGATCACGATCTTCCCGTTAATCATCTATTTGCTAGAGCGGGCACCAGTAATATCTCAATATGTCCTGTCACATGCTGTAGAGCCAAGGGCATCTGCTTGGTACAGGAACATAAAGAGCCACAAACCATTATATTAGGTCATGAGAATGATCTAATATAATTGTTACTGGCATTTGGCATATCAAATACAACACGAGCAGCTTGCTAGGCTTGCCGTGCGGGAGGCATACTCTATAAACACCTCCAAATAAAGCCTTTATTGATGAACCGCGTACGGCCGCGCGCCTGAGCCAGGCTGTGATGGGCTGGTCGGCTGGGTGGAGTTCTGATGAGAGTGAAGTCCAATGTGGAAAATGGCGGCGCCCATGGAGTGGGTGGGGGTCGTCTGGCTTGTTGTGAGGGTTCTGCCGGGGTGGTGGGCCAAGGCTGGAACCCACCATGCCTCCCGACTGCCTCATGAACGGCTGGGCACAGGGAGAGCAAGGAACCGCTCTGCCCCATGTCTGAGAGTCTCTGGACCAGCATACCTGGGCCGCATTGAGGAAGAAACTGCTCCAGGGTGGGTGTCGATGATCCGGGCTGTGATGGGCTGGTCGGCTGGGTGGAGTTCTGATGAGAGGGAAGTCCAATGTGGAAAATGGCGGCGCCCATGGAGTGGGTGGGGGGTCGTCTGGCTTGTTGTGAGGTTTTTGCCGGGGTGGTGGGCCAAGGCTGGAACCCACCATGCCTCCCGACTGCCTCATGAGCGGCTGGGCACAGGGAGAGCAAGGAACCGCTCTGCCCCATGTCTGAGAGTCTCTGGACCAGCATACCTGGGCCGCATTGAGGAAGAAACTGCTCCAGGGTGGGTGTCGATGATCCGGGCTGTGATGGGCTGGTCGGCTGGGTGGAGTTCTGATGAGAGGGAAGTCCAATGTGGAAAATGGCGGCGCCCATGGAGTGGGTGGGGGGGTCGTCTGGCTTGTTGTGAGGTTCTGCCGGGGTGGTGGGCCAAGGCTGGAACCCACCATGCCTCCCGACTGCCTCATGAACGGCTGGGCACAGGGAGAGCAAGGAACCGCTCTGCCCCCATGTCTGAGAGTCTCTGGACCAGCATACCTGGGCCGCATTGAGGAAGAAACTGCTCCAGGGTGGGTGTCGATGATCCGGGCTGTGATGGGCTGGTCGGCTGGGTGGAGTTCTGATGAGAGGGAAGTCCAATGTGGAAAATGGCGGCGCCCATGGAGTGGAGTGGGGGTCGTCTGGCTTGTTGTGAGGTTCTGCCGGGGTGGTGGGCCAAGGCTGGAACCCACCATGCCTCCCGACTGCCTCATGAGCGGCTGGGCACAGGGAGAGCAAGGAACCGCTCTGCCCCATGTCTGAGAGTCTCTGGACCAGCATACCTGGGCGCGATTGAGGAAGAAACTGCTCCAGGGTGGGTGTCGATGATCCGGGCTGTGATGGGCTGGTCGGCTGGGTGGAGTTCTGATGAGAGGGAAGTCCAATGTGGAAAATGGCGGCGCCCATGGAGTGGGTGGGGGTCGTCTGGCTTGTTGTGAGGTTCTGCCGGGGTGGTGGGCCAAGGCTGGAACCCACCATGCCTCCCGACTGCCTCATGAGCGGCTGGGCACAGGGGAGAGCAAGGAACCGCTCTGCCCCATGTCTGAGAGTCTCTGGACCAGCATACCTGGGCCAGATTGAGGAAGAAACTGCTCCAGGGTGGGTGTCGATGATCCGGGCTGTGATGGGCTGGTCGGCTGGGTGGAGTTCTGATGAGAGGGAAGTCCAATGTGGAAAATGGCGGCGCCCATGGAGTGGGTGGGGGGTCGTCTGGCTTGTTGTGAGGTTCTGCGGGGGTGGTGGGCCAAGGCTGGAACCCACCATGCCTCCCGACTGCCTCATGAGCGGCTGGGCACAGGGAGAGCAAGGAACCGCTCTGCCCCATGTCTGAGAGTCTCTGGACCAGCATACCTGGGCGCGTGAGGAAGAAACTGCTCCAGGGTGGGTGTCGATGATCCGGGCTGTGATGGGCTGGTCGGCTGGGTGGAGTTCTGATGAGAGGAAGTCCAATGTGGGAAAATGGCGGCGCCCATGGAGTGGGTGGGGGTCGTCTGGCTTGTTGTGAGGGTTCTGCCGGGGTGGTGGGCCAAGGCTGGAACCCACCATGCCTCCCGACTGCCTCATGAACGGCTGGGCACAGGGAGAGCAAGGAACCGCTCTGCCCCATGTCTGAGAGTCTCTGGACCAGCATACCTGGGCCAGATTGAGGAAGAAACTGCTCCAGGGTGGGTGTCGATGATCCGGGCTGTGATGGGCTGGTCGGCTGGGTGGAGTTCTGATGAGAGGGAAGTCCAATGTGGAAAATGGCGGCGCCCATGGAGTGGGTGGGGGTCGTCTGGCTTGTTGTGAGGTTCTGCCGGGGTGGTGGGCCAAGGCTGGAACCCACCATGCCTCCCGACTGCCTCATGAGCGGCTGGGCACAGGGAGAGCAAGGGAACCGCTCTGCCCCATGTCTGAGAGTCTCTGGACCAGCATACCTGGGCCGCATTGAGGAAGAAACTGCTCCAGGGTGGGTGTCGATGATCCGGGCTGTGATGGGCTGGTCGGCTGGGTGGAGTTCTGATGAGAGGGAAGTCCAATGTGGAAAATGGCGGCGCCCATGGAGTGGGTGGGGGGGTCGTCTGGCTTGTTGTGAGGTTCTGCCGGGGTGGTGGGCCAAGGCTGGAACCCACCATGCCTCCCGACTGCCTCATGAGCGGCTGGGCACAGGGAGAGCAAGGAACCGCTCTGCCCCATGTCTGAGAGTCTCTGGACCAGCATACCTGGGCCGCATTGAGGAAGAAACTGCTCCAGGGTGGGTGTCGAGTGATCCGGGCTGTGATGGGCTGGTCGGCTGGGTGGAGTTCTGATGAGAGGGAAGTCCAATGTGGAAAATGGCGGCGCCCATGGAGTGGGTGGGGGTCGTCTGGCTTGTTGTGAGGTTCTGCCGGGGTGGTGGGCCAAGGCTGGAACCCACCATGCCTCCCGACTGCCTCATGAGCGGCTGGGCACAGGGAGAGCAAGGAACCGCTCTGCCCCATGTCTGAGAGTCTCTGGACCAGCATACCTGGGCGCGCATTGAGGAAGAAACTGCTCCAGGGTGGGTGTCGATGATCCGGGCTGTGATGGGCTGGTCGGCTGGGTGGAGTTCTGATGAGAGGGAAGTCAATGTGGAAAATGGCGGCGCCCATGGAGTGGGTGGGGGTCGTCTGGCTTGTTGTGAGGTTCTGCCGGGGTGGTGGGCCAAGGCTGGAACCCACCATGCCTCCCGACTGCCTCATGAGCGGCTGGGCACAGGGAGAGCAAGGAACCGCTCTGCCCCCATGTCTGAGAGTCTCTGGACCAGCATACCTGGGCGCGCCTTGAGGAAGAAACTGCTCCAGGGTGGGTGTCGATGATCCAGGCTGTGATGGGCTGGTCGGCTGGGTGGATTTCTGATGAGAGGGGAAGTCCAATGTGGAAAATGGCGGCGCCCATGGAGTGGGTGGGGGGTCGTCTGGCTTGTTGTGAGGTTCTGCCGGGGTGGTGGGCCAAGGCTGGAACCCACCATGCCTCCCGACTGCCTCATGAGCGGCTGGGCACAGGGAGAGCAAGGAACCGCTCTGCCCCATGTCTGAGAGTCTCTGGACCAGCATACCTGGGCGCGCATTGAGGAAGAAACTATTCCAGGGTGGGTGTCGATGATCCAGGCTGTGATGGGCTGGTCGGCTGGGTGGAGTTCTGATGAGAGTGAAGTCCAATGTGGAAAATGGTGGCGCCCATGGAGTGGGTGGGGGTCGATCTGGCTTGTTGTGAGGTTCTGCCGGGGTGGTGGGCCAAGGCTGGAACCCACCATGCCTCCCGACTGCCTCATGAGCGGCTGGGCACAGGGAGAGCAAGGAACCGCTCTGCCCCATGTCTGAGAGTCTCTGGACCAGCATACCTGGGCGGATTGAGGAAGAAACTGCTTCAGGGTGGGTGTCGATGATCCGGGCTGTGATGGGCTGGTCGGCTGGGTGGGGTTCTGATGAGAGGAAGTCCAATGTGGAAAATGGCGGGCGCCCATGGAGTGGGTGGGGGTCGTCTGGCTTGTTGTGAGGTTCTGCCGGGGTGGTGGGCCAAGGCTGGAACCCACCATGCCTCCCGACTGCCTCATGAATGGCTGGGCACAGGGAGAGCAAGGAACCGCTCTGCCCCATGTCTGAGAGTCTCTGGACCAGCATACCTGGGCCGGATTGAGGAAGAAACTGCTCCAGGGTGGGTGTCGATGATCCGGGCTGTGATGGGCTGGTCGGCTGGGTGGAGTTCTGATGAGAGGAAGTCCAATGTGGAAAATGGCGGCGCCCATGGAGTGGGTGGGGTCGTCTGGCTTGTTGTGGGGTTCTGCCGGGGTGGTGGGCCAAGGCTGGAACCCACCATGCCTCCCGACTGCCTCATGAGCGGCTGGGCACAGGGAGAGCAAGGAACCGCTCTGCCCCATGTCTGAGGTCTCTGGACCAGCATACCTGGGCCAGATTGAGGAAGAAGAAGAAGCTGAGTAATTCCTGATTTTTTCTGTGTGTACATAAATATCTCTATAAACATCTAATTGAAATATTTATTTTATCATAAAACAGAAATATGTATGTCTATACTTTGGTATTCCTTTAGGATTGATTTTTATTTCATATAATCTCTCTATATGCACAGTTGTATTTTCCCAAATGGTAGCACATAATACATTTTGTTCTTATTCTTTTCTTCACTAAACACATGACATTTTGCTGTCAGCTTTCATGTCAGTGTTCTATGCATGAATGGTCTGTTGTTAATCATTCTTTACCTGCTGGCCACTTGTATCATTTTTATATTTTTTGTGATTTTAAACAATACTAAACCAGTATTATTGTTTGGCAAACTTGTACTTCTGTTTCTGTAGAATAAATTTTTGGAAATGGAATATTTGAGTATCTCATAGGATTTAAGTTGATTAATAAAGATAGGCTACATAGATGTCTTCCTGGGCAGTGATCTGAAAGAGTTCAGAGTTTATTCTCCCAGTAAGGATATGCTCTTCTCACTCTACCTTTGACAAGGTCAGAGAATGAAAATCTATATTCTTTTCCAATGACTTAAAATTGAAATAGCTGGTTAAAAGGATAGCAGTTATGATGCTCTGACCAAATGAGTTAGAAGAAAAGTAAAAGACTGAATCCTCGGGTAATTCTTTGGTAAGCCTAGTTTGCAGACCAATTGAGCACACAAAATGTAGGATTACCAGAGTCTTGACAGTCTTGCTATTTGGATTGTATTGATATTGTAGGAAAGCTTAGACTATACTTCATCTAGAGTAGAAGTGTGAAATTAGTTGACATTGCCTAAGTCTTAATGCTTGTTTCTCAAGATGTCCCTGAAGCCTTGTCCAGGAAGCAGGTTACCTTTTGAGAGTCTAGCCAGATTACAGATGAACAGGACATCAGGCCTGGAAAGATAAAACAACCTTGGTCTTGGTCAGTCCTTTACCTGGATTGTTTCAGCTGGTATCCTGCAATTGTTTCTCATACATAGAGGCACATGACTGTTCATTCATAAGTTGACATAGAAAATGTTCCACTACGATGCATATTTGTTCCTTTATCTACTTTCAGCATGCAGTTCTTATCCAGAGCTATTATTTCCACTATCATCTCTAGCCACTTCCTTTCCCCAGCACTTGTGGTAGACTTCTAACCATGGACCAGACCTCCTGGCCCTTTCTATTATTCTTTGGTATCTCGTGGCAATTCAATTTAAAAAGTTAAGAAAATAAAGAATAAGGAAACAAATACATTAAACAAGAAAAAATAAAAGCATGCTGCATTTTGACCAACTAACCTGTGAGATCCTGACCACTTGAGGTATCCTACCTTCCAAAGTAGGTAGGATTTGTTTGGATTCTTTGCAAGATGGGTGGCCCTGGGAAAACCCTGTGCATTTATGGAACTGGCTCTTGGAGAAGTTGCAGCTGGATTGTCACATTTATACATTTCCCCCACTCAGGATGCACATGTAATCATCAGAAACAAGCACAGCATGTGCTGCAAAGATGTCCCGTTCAACATCCAGGGATTGACACTTACTGCACATATTTATACATTATTGAAGAAAGACCTTAGGAATCCTGGCTTTGTTAGATCATTTCTCTGCCCACCAAACAGATTTGGAATGGACTTTCATTATTATTGCCAATTTGCTCTAGCTATATTACTTAATATAAACATTTGATTAGGATTAATTTTCTTTAATTGATAAATAGAGCACTTAAACTTGAGTGTTAAATTTGTTGTATGCATTGGCAAATACACTGTATTACTGTATTGACATATGTCATATATTATGAATTTTGCTGGAGTACAAATTACAGACACATGGTTTATTTTGGGTTTGAGGTCACTTTTCTGCATTCACCTTTGTATGGCTTTTTAGATTTATTAGTGGAGATAGAGCAAGGCTAAGATATTTGCAGGGCTAATAAACAGTTTTTCTATATGAAGCCCATTAACACGGACCTCACTAAATTTGGAATTTATGGTAATGAGGGGCAGGGCCTGGGCTAGCATTTACTTTTGCATTGTCTCTGAACTAACACTTTGCTGGGCTAATAAATAGCATAAATACAATTATAGGGGAGGGGCATGATTACTTTAAAGGCAGCCTTTTCAAGCACTTTAAAGAAAGGTTTTGCAAGAGAGCTAATGAGTAGTGTGGCGCTATGGACTAGTCACAGCTATGCCAGTTACTAGCTACGTGACCTTGGACAAATTACTTGGTTTCTTTGATGATCTCTGCCCTTGTCTGTAAAATGTAGATAGTTCCCTAATTTATGGAAATACTGTGAGGTTAGATTTGATGCAAAGAAAGTGCTAGGGTGTGCAGTAGGTGCTGGTTGAATGGCAGAAAATTGTTACCCTAATATAGCTGCCTAAAATAATTGGTGAGCTTATTTTAGATATTCTCAGATTTTCACTAAAAATGATGGCACTTTAGGGTTTTGGTAACTTGATAGGAAATCTTGCTCCATCATTATTTATTTATTAAGATAATCAGCAGTTTGTGGGCCAGAGAGATGGCACAGCTAGTTCAGTGCTTGCCTCCTTGTTTGCCGGAGTTTGATCCTAGCACCTCATATGGTGCCACCATTGATGAGTGAGCCCTGAATGCAGAGCCAGGAGAGGTTAAACACTTGTGGGAGTGGCCCCAAAACTGAAAAACAAAACCCAAACAAAAACATTGAAAATAAAGATGAAGAAAATATAAAAGAAGGATAAAAGAGGAAGAAAGATAAAAAAAAAGAAAACAAGATCATAGTTTGGTTATGATAACAAATATGGTCGTTAGAATCAGAAAAAACTCAGGTTTGAAATTACTTCTTAGCATTAATATTATTATAGCATAGCACTTTATATTATTTAAAATCTCATTGTTTTTTTGTTTCATCGCTGATTCACTGTCTTCCCATTCATCATCGATTTGCTCAAGCGGGCACCAGTAACATCTCCATATGTCCTGTCTCATGCTAGTAGAGCCAAGGGCATCTGCTTGCTCAGGAACATAGGGAGCCTCAAACCGCCATCAGGTCATGGGAATGAGGTCTAATTATTACTGGTATTTGGCATATCAAATACGACATGGGAGGCTTGCCAGGCTCTGCCGTGCGGGTGGCATATTCTTGCAATCACTTCAAAATCCAGCATTTATTGATGGAATCTTAGGAAAAAACATCCTGCTTAGTATAATGAATCACATAAAATTTTTATGAAGGGGGACTGGAGCTATAGCACAGTGGGTAGGGCGTTTGTTTTACACAGCCAACTCTGAGGTTCAATCCCAGCACCCATATGGTCACTGAGCAACACGGGGTAATTCCTGGGTGCAGAGCCAAGTAACCCCTGGCATTCCCTGGTGTGATCTCCCAGAGAAAAAAAATCATGGAGGGGCCGAGAGCAATAGCAGTGGGGAGGTTATTTCGCCTTACAGCAATAACCTGGGTTTAATCTCTGGCATCCCTTATGGTCCCCTAAAGCAGAGCCTAGAAGTAACCCCTGAATATCACTGGGTGTGACCCACAAAGCAAAACAAAAATTTTTTATAAAAAAAATAAGTATCCATTTAAGAATGAAAGATGGGGCCGGGGTGATAGCACAGTGGGTAGGGCATTTGCCTTTGCATGCAGCCAACCTGGGTTCAATCCCTGGCATCCCATATGGTCCCTGAGTACTGCCAGGAGTAATTCCTGAGCAAAGCGCCAGGAGTAACCCCTGAACATTTCCGGATGTGACCCAAAAAGAAAAAAAAGAATGGAGAAGTCTATACTTGAAATAACAAGAAAAGTTCTGCTGATAAAAGAAATAACTGAAAGTAGACAGCGGGTCAAAGAGAACTTTCAGTTACTATCACTATCACTATCTTCCCGTTAATCATCTATTTGCTAGAGCGGGAACCAGTAATATCTCCTTATGTCCTGTCTCTGCTAGTAGAACCAAAAGGCATCTGCTTGCTCCAGGAACATAAAGAGCCTCAAACCATTATATTGGAGTCACGGGAATGACCTAATATAAATGTTACTGTATTTGGCATATCAAATACTACACGAGCAACTTCCAGGCTTGCCGTCTGGGTGGCATACTGTTGTAGTTACCTCTAAATAAAGCATTTATTGATGAACTGCGGCGCGCAAGCTGGGCTGTGATAGTCTGGTCTGCTGGGTGGAGTTGTGGCGAGAGGGAAGTCGGATGTGGAAAGGAGGCCCCATGGAGTAGGGGAGGGTGGTCTGGCTTGTTGTGAGGCTCTGCTGGGGTGGCAGGCCCAGGGCTAGAACCGCCATGCCTCCCGGGTACCTCATGAGCAGCTGAGCACAGGGATAGCAAGTAGCAGCTCTGCCCCATGTCTGAGAGTCTCTGGTTCCAGCATACCTGGGCGGATTGGAAAAAAAACTGCTGCAGGATGGCTGTCGATGATCCGGGCTGTGATAGTCTGGGTCTGCTGGGTGGAGTTGTGATGAGAGGGAAGTCTGGATGTGGAAAATGGCGGGCCCATGGGTAGGGGAGAGTGGTCTGGCTTGTTGTGAGGCTCTGCTGGGGTGGCAGGCCACGGCTAGAGACCCGCCATACCTCCGAGTACCTCATGAGTAGCTGGGCACAAGGAGAGCAAGTAGCAGCTCTGCCTCATGTCTGAGAGTCTATAAAATTTAAATGCTCATTGTCACTAATAATGAGAGATGCAAAAAATTCATAAAAAGTATTTTAAAACAAAATTTTAACAGCCCCTAAATCAGTTTCTCTGGACTCCTGCTAGGTGGGGAGGTACAGGGTTAAAACCATGACCTACAGAAGAGCCCAAGTTAGGAAAGAAAGGTGAGAAGGGGTCAGAGAGATGGTTCAGAGGTGAGGCTTCACTTTTCTGAAGCTGACCCGGTTTCCTCCTAGTACCCATGGTCCCCTGAGACAGAACTGGGGTAGCCCCTGGGCACGTACATGTGACCCAGCACACTCCACAAAAGGAAACCATATGCTACAGACTAGATTATGTGTCCCACCCCTATCCACCTCAGACTGAAGCCCTAACTTCTCAGTGTGATGTTTTTTAGAAAGCGAGGCATTAGTAAAACTCTCTAAGGTTGAAGGAGTTCGTGAGGGGTGAGTATTTAAACCAACAGGGCTTACTCCTGAAAACTGCCTGGAACTAGGGGGCCCCTGGCTCTGCTGTTAAGTAGCTGGAGTCACATGTCAGCGAAAATCAAATCAATCAGCTCCTGAAAGTGGACTGAGGTCCATCCGCCACGGGACATACCTCAGGGTCCATCCTACCCATGGGACATGCTCAGGGCAGTCTAGGCTGAGAGACAGTAGAGGTCGCACCTACTGGGTATGTTCTCTTGCATTTATGACTTAGCGGTTGGGGGAAACGGACTCTGTAACTTTCCTATCGGCAGCCTTGACTTTGCTTCTCATAAGTTTGGGTGAGAGAAAAGGTAGGAAACAAAGCGTGCATTTTCCCCCCACCCTCCAAAGATAACTCTCTGAGAACTTTCAGTATTTTATTTTAATATGCTTCTATTACTTCTGGCCTTCTTTTTAAACTCCATAAAATAAAAATAGTAAATAAGCTTTAGGCTCTTAGTATACTTTTTTTTTAATTTTTGATAGAAATCTGGTAGTTTTAAAGAATAGATATAAATATTCAAGATTAATGAATCTGGATGTAGGTGATGGTATAGTGGGTTATGCTTGCCTTGCACGTAGTCAACCTGGATTCAATCCCCAGCACTTTGTGTGTCTCTGAGTCTTCCAGGAGTTAAGACCTCTGTATTGCCAGGTGTGGTTAAAAAAAAAAAGTTTCTTAGGAAGAGTCAGAGAGATCGCAGTAGGTAGAGCTCTTGCCTCACATGTAGCAGACCCAGGTTCGATTCAGGCATAGGGTCCCTTGACCCCCACCAGAAGTGATGCCTGAGTACAGAGCCGGGAATAAGTCCTGAGCACAGGTGGGTGTTGACCTCCACAAAGGTAAAGAATCTTAAAGGCAAAATGCCTGGCTTTTCAGAGCCCACCTAGAGAAGCGTATTTCAAGCCCAGGTATGCTGGTTGCGGCAGCTAAAGTCACCGTGCTTCCATGGAGATGGAGCTGGGATCCCTTTCCCCACCTCTGTCTCATCCAGGAGGCCTGGTGGATCTACCCTAGAACTGCTCCTGGGCCATTGGCCATAGGAACACAGAACACACAGGCAGAGCAGCTACCAGCTCCTGTTTACATCAGTAAATGCAAGGGCTGAGAACCTACCTACTTACAGAGTATCCAGCCTGCACGGCAGAGCCTGGCAGAAGCTACCCATATCCTATTCTATAGCCAAAACAGTAACAATATTAGACTTCATTCTCTATGACCTGGAGGAGATGGTTTGAAGCTCTTCATGTCCTGGAGCCAGCAGGCTCTTGGGCTACGCTAGCACACCATAGGGATGAATGGAGATGTTAATGGCTCCAGCTTGAGCAAATCAATGAACAACAGGAAAACAAATTGATACAAGTGAAGGCAAAATGATTAGATTTTGTGGCTGGATAACTAGTAGCATCGGGTGTGATCAAAAAAAAAAATTGGGTTTTATACCCTTCCATTCATTACATTCATTACATTATTCATTACATTACATTCATTATATTTTGTTTCATAAAATTTGTAAAAATAGGATAAAGCCTGCTTTAGGACTTTTATGTAGAAGACTAAGTGAGAAAATGTATGTCAGTGTTTAACCACTGATTTTCAAATCGTTAAACTCTCAAATGTCAGCTGACTGCTATTATCATGATCATTCTGAGAGTCCATACCTTAGACTTTCTTATTATTTCCACTGTCTTCTTCAATTTGTCCAAACAATAAATTTTAGCTTCAGATGTAGTCTATCCTTGATGAGGCTTTTAAGTACATAAGTAAAAACTTACTCAGAAGAAAAATAACTTGGCGATGTTGAAGGTAGCATTAAAAGTATTTCCCATAGAACAATAAATAGTACTTTGAAAGTGGGTATACAGGCCTCAAATTAGACTTATGCTAGGGAATTGATTTTTCCTGAATATATATAGTTTTTTGGGGCTGTCCAGAAAGACTGGAATATCTATCTGTCTATCTATCCTATCTATCTATCTATCTATCTATCTATCTATCTATCTATCTATCCTATCTATCTATCTATCTATCTATCTATCTGTCTCTATCTATCTGTCTATCTATCTGTCTGTCTGTCTGTCTGTCTGTCTGTCTATCTGTCTGTCTGTCTGTCTGTCTGTCTGTCTGTCTATCTACCTGTGTGTTTGTGTGTGTGTATTTTTAACGAGTTCATATCATTCACTAAAAAAGGTTCAGTCCATATTCAACTTCATTTTTATTATTTTGTTTCCCTCCCTTATGTATTATGGACTATCTGGATGAGAAAAAGTAAACACTATAATGTCCTGCATAGAGACTTATTCTATCCTCCTCTAATGACAGTTTACACAGTTTGTCAGATCCATTTAGTTGAATTACTTTCATGATTGGTAAATGGGTGTCACTTGTGGGGAAGTAAAAATAGCCAGGTGAGTATTTATTGAGTACTTTTCAATAGGGTAATATATTTTCGAAAACTCATCTGTGCTGTATTTTACAGAAGCATGATCTCACCATCTTCCTTCAGGAAACTTAGAATAACTTTTCTTGATGTTCTCAACTATTAACTAAAAACTCACAATCATAAACATGCAATGAAAGTTAATTTTCTTCTCTGCGTCATATGTAGCTAAGAAGAGTCCTGTAATTTAAGTGCGAAGGAACAAAAGCCAGTACAATTAAATTTTTTTGCCTTTGATGTACTCGGACTGGAAGATTTAAGTAGATTATATTTTAGGGAATTTCCAGTGGTGTTCGGGCGGAAGTGTTGAGGGACCTCTCCAAATAGTTTTGACTAAGCAGGCTGACATCAAAGACAAGGGTGTGAGGATATACTACACATAGAGCCTTGTGGTACCAGGGACCTGGCAAAGCTTGGGGTGCTGGAGGTGGGAGAGGTATATGGTGCTGGGATGAGAGTCAGAGTTGGATGCCCCAGTTCTGTTCTATCTCCAAGCTCCTGACGTAGATAATTATAATTTCTACTATTATTTGTTTATACACCTTGGTTTGCAATACTGTTAGTTGTAGGTTTTATGTATTACGTATTCCAGTCCATAAAACATTGTTAAATGTAAAGTCAGCAATTAACCTAAGTAACCAATGGCTTGATATAAAAATTTTTTATAAATAAGTGTGCAAATCAGAAAAAGTTAACTATCTGATCCTGATCATGTTTTTCTAAGTTATGGCTAGAAAATGTGGTCACTTGTGCTATTATGGATTAGTTGTTGCCATTCCACTTTATTGGAACTATCTAATGTTTGGTTGACAGGAAGATATGGGTTACTTCCTAGGCATAATAACAGAAGCTTAGCAATAATAGCTATTTGGAGAGGGTTGGTTCACTCCCAGTGGTCCTCAGGGGTCACTCTTAGTCCTGTGCTCAGGATCACTCCTGGTGGTACTTCAGGGACCAGTGCAGTGCTGAGGTCTGAACTGCAGTTAGCAGTGCACAAGACACCTTAACCTCAGATTAACACTCTAGCCATGATAACTGTTTTTTAGTGGAATATTTATGCAGAATCCTCTAGAGACACAATGCTAGAAATTGGGTTTATCATGGGAAGCAAAAACAAGAAAACAAAAATATATGTTCTCAGGTTGCTAATCATGTTGCTGTTAACGACCCGTAGAGTACATACACAAAGAGCAGAGTTTATAGAGCTCACATAATTCATCAGAGTTGGATGATAGTAAGTGATAGAACTGAAGTTAGCATGCAGTTTGTGCCTTATTATCCTAAACTCTTCCCTTGTTAGGAGACCAAAGATTCAGATGCAGTAGCTTAAATAAGAGAAGCACTTCTATCAAGGAACACAAGCACAAACACAGAACACAGACTGCTTGTGCTCAGACCTTTGTTTAGGAGAAATTAAATTTCTTTTAAAATTTTATTTTAAATCCACCTAACACTTTATTTAACACTGTGGTTTACAATAGTAGATTTGTTATAGGTGTTCAATAGTTCAACACTCATTCCCCTTACCTTCCCTCTCTCACTTTTCCTCTACCATTGTCTCCATTTCCCCAACCACACCAACCTGTCCTGTAGCAGAACCACAATAATTTATTTTATGTTGCTTGTACTTGTAGTAATGGGATAATAAAAATATTTTCATAGAGGAAATTTGTGAAAATTGTTGTTTCTCACCATAGGGCATTAAGTCCTTATGTGAATGTTTACAAACCCTGGTCTGTTGTTGCAAATGAAGCTTTCTGTTGTGGTTTTGTTAGTTGTGATTGTTGGCTTTACATTTCATTCCAATCAATCTGGTGAGCTACTACTGAGATGTCAGTGTTGTAGAAAGTTTGGAAATGTTTCTCCTAGAAAATCCAGAGTATTTAACTGGCTAGTTTAATTGTGGCTGGTGACTAATCTTTTGATTATTTATGAGTCTCTGGAACAAGGTAGATGAGCTTCCATGGTGGTAGCAATGGGACAAAATTAAGTTTTTATATAGTCTCCTGTCCCTGGGTAATGAGCTTATTTATATGCCTGATTTGGAATAACTGACTTAAGAGATATTTCCTAGAACTTACACCTTGATTTTGCTCATATATAACAAGCCATCTTTGTCTTCAGAAGGCTGGACTTCCCCAAATTTACTTTAGCTGGTTTCTTAAGAAAGAATCTCAGACTTAGGAAGGAAGGGAAAGAAAGAGAGAGAGGGAAAGAAATGAACCTGCCATGGAGGTGGGCTGGGGAAGGGGAGAAACGGGGGGCGTTGGTGGTGGGAGATGGGCACTGGTGGCGGGATGGGTGCTGGAGCATGTATGACCAAAACAAGATATGGACTTTTTAATTGTATATCTTTGGAACTGTAAAAATAAAAAATTAAAAAAAGAATCTCAGACTTAAAGATCTCTGTTATAAAGTATTTCAGGGAGTGGCTTTATAATAAAAATATATTATGTAGTTGGTTAAAGAGTCAGAACTAAGAACATCATTTTCTTAATTTCTTATTTTTCTGATAAAGTTTAGATATTTAGACTTTACTATAAAATAAGTTGGATACTTATTAAAGAATATAACCATATATTGCTCATGTTAAAGCAAACAGAGATCCTGGGACCTCATGAACTTAGAAGAGATAAGCACAAGGTGGACTTCAAATACTTCCACTTACATTCTTCTTCTTGGTTTTTGGGGGTGAAGCCAATAGTTCTTATTGAAAGAAATATGGAGATGTATATTTATGGTTACCTGGGTGTTAATGTCTTTAGCCTCTGCTAGTCAAGCATATGTAGTTTCCTGATGAGCAAAGCTTGCCATGTGGGCTGTCTGTATGCATTGTGTTTTCTGGACAGAGAAACAAACGCTTCAGTCCCTTCTCTTGGATCCAACTTTTCAGATTGACATCATTAGTGGTGAGAGGATGCAGGAAAAAAGAAAGAAGGTTTAAGTTAGAACTGGTTAATAAGTCTACCTGTAAGGCTTTCACTGCTGTGGGGAGGAAGGAAGATGGAACAAAGTCCAGATTTGTTTCACCTCATTGGCTACGGGACAGCAGAGAAAAACCATCCAAAGTGAGTGAGATTTCTGAAGCAAACTGGAAGTTCAGCATTGAGAAGTAAAGTCTTTTTTAGCTATACCAAAATTTCCACCTTCGTTTAAGAGGGTTAGTTGAATCTAATAACTTGATTTCATTTCCCTTGTTTTTCCCCTCTTATTTTGCAGCTGGTCGAAGAGTATACTAAATGGTCAGAGAAGATGGGAACAGGACTTTTCTCCTAAGATGTCTTACATCAGGTACTTTGGAGCATGACAACACATACTAGATCATAGCCTTCATCTGTGTTCTCAAAGGCTAGTTGTGTGGGGAGCTAATATCTATGAAACGTTAAATGGAAGCCAGTATTTAAACTGTGTGCTATTGATTATCTCAGATGAGTTCAGATAAGGGATAAGTCAATACAGATTTATTTCTTGGGATGTCTCTTAAGATCATGTCAGAAGAGAGTCAAGGTTGAAAGAGTTCATTAAGGAGGGCAATATTAGTGGCAGGAGGCCGGACTAGTGAGTAGACTTGTGGATTTGAAGTAAAACTTCATGAATTGGAGACTCGATTGAGTGTAATAGGAGAGTGAAATGTTGACCAATCAGGCAAGAGTTGAGGCTCTAGATGTGATAAGATTATTTAAAAAAAGTTAATGTTAAAGCTTGTTATTTTTTATGGAATTAAGAAGAATACATTAATAAATGATAGTTTACTGAAGATCTTGAGGGGGATTCTGACCAAAATAACTAATATTACCATGGAAGACAGGAGAAGAGTTGATATGAACTAGAAGATTTGATGGGTAGTTATTGGGTAGCAATGCGTGGCTTCAAAATAAAACATTTATGCTCCTGGAAACCCATTTATCTTATAAAAGGGGTAAAATGATAGGACTTAGAATCCTCTAATTATTCAAAGAACAAAGAAAATATAAAAAGTAAGTTAAAAATAAATATGTAAAAAATATGGACTAATTGAACAAACTATATAGGTATTATGAGAAACTGCAATATTAGAATTTTTCCAGTTTGGGAAAGGGATTTTTATGTCTTTAGGATCCTTGAACATATGTTGCCAGGAAGACATGAAGACTAGGTGTTTTGAGTCAGGGTCCTGATTTTGTACTGTGACCTTGACATTGCTTCAGGAAGATATTGGGGTCTAGGGGGATCCATTTCAGCAGGGTGAATGTTGCTTGTCCATTAATAACAAGTGAAATTCTGAATCGGTGTGGTGGTTTTGTGATGGTGAGCAATCTAATATTAGCTGGATCCTAGATGGTGGATGACTTCTGGAATGATACTTGGGAAGGATTGTCTCAAGCAGATACAGGTTTGAGTAAGCATCAGATATTATGATATTGGGGAAAATAGGGTTGAACTAGAAACTAATTCTACAATAAATTCAGCAATATAGGGTTAGTAGACAATATAGGGAGATTTCCTTGTGATGTTGTCAAAATGCGGTAAAAGCGTAGTGTTTGCAGCTAAAGAATTTTTTGGCCAGCTATCTGTTGGCACCTTACTTGAGGAGCTAAGTGTCTACAGCGAATGTGAGGCTTTAAGTGAATATTTTGAGAGTTCCTTACCTTGCTCGCTGATCCCGATATCCCGTTATTCATCGGATTTATAGGCGGGCACCAGTACTGTATCCGGCGACCCCTATCATGTACCAGTGTAGCCCACTGGCATCTGTCTGTTTCGGGGATAAAGAGCTTCCAACTGTTTGTTTGGGTTCCTGATAAGGAAGTCTCGACCATCAGGAGGTGGTGTGATCACATGATCTTTTTGGCATCCCAGAAGATCCAATCAGTAATGGCTCTAGTCCAGCTTATCAATCTTCAGATCGCATTATATGACCAGCTCATCTGATTTTTAGATGTTCTGGCAGATGAGAAAGATCGTCCTGATTTTTTAGAATAGAGACTGTAGGTCAGAACTCGGATTCCCTCTCTACTTGAGTGGCGTGATATTCCAAACATGGCTCAATTTTGATTCTTCTTTGGGAGGCACCAAATGATATTATAAAATCCTGCTTTGGTTACAGGTCTCTGAGGCATATGTCAGCAGGGAGAATGGTGAGTCCAAGAGTGTGCCTGTTAGCGGAGGTTCTTTGTTCTTTGTTGACTGTTGTTTAGATTTTTTTTTTTGCTTTTTATTTTGGCGCACTTTTAAGCGATGGCTCAGGGGTTTCTCCTGGCTCTACTTCCAGGAATTACTCCTGGCATTACTTTCGGGGGTCTGCATATGGGATGCGGGGGTTCGAACCCAAGGCTAACATGGGCTGGCTTGTGCTGAAGGCAAGCGCCCTACCGACTATCACTCCGGCCCCTGTTTTGATGTTTTTGAGGACAGTCCATGCAGGCTCTTTTCCTCCCATGCGTATCAGGACTTTCAGGTTATTCATCATGTTGACTTTTCGACCTAATACAATAGCTGTGTACATTCAGAGATGTTTGTTCCATTGAGGAGGGAATGGGGCCTCTGGAACTAG
>JAJIBD010014659.1:0-15261 GCA_021461705.1 Cryptotis parvus | reverse complement strand
AAAGCCTCACAAGAAGTCAGAAGAACCCCCACACCATGAGGCTCACCATTTTCAACATCAAGATTCCATAGCTCATCAGAGCTCCAACCAAGAGAAGAGCTGATCTCTTCCCATTTCATCAGTAAATGCACAACCTGTGAGCCTACTACCAAGAGTATACCACCCACATGGCAGAGACTGGCAGCTACCCGTGTCATATTTGATATGCCAAAAAACCAGTAACAAATATGGACTTCATTCTCATGACCTGAACAAATGGTTTCTTTTTAGAAACAAAACTTCCTAAAAGAACAAATTTGAATGGTCAAAAGGCATATGGAAAAAGCTCATCATCACTAATCATCAGTGAAATGCAAATCAAAACAACAATGAGGTATTATCTCACACCAAAGAGACTGAAACATATCCAAAAGCAAAGAACAACAAGTGCTGGCATGGATGAGGGGAGAAAGGGCCTCTCATCCACTGTTGATGAGAATGTCAACTGGTACAGCCTTTTTGGAAACCATTATGGACATTCCTCCCTAAAACTAGAAATTGAAAGACTAGAAATTGAACTCCCATTTGACCCAGCCACTTAGCACTCCTGGGAATCTACTGTGGGAAACCAAAAATATGAGCGGAAACACCATCCCTACTTTTATGTTCATAGCAGCATTATTCACAATAGCCAGAATCTGGAAGCAACCAGAGTGCCCAAAATCGATGACTGGATAAAAAGCTTTGGTACATCTACACAATGGAATACTATGCAGCTGTTAGGAAAAATGAAGTTATAAAATTTGCCTATAAATGGATGGACATGGAGAAGATTATGTTGAGCGAAATTAGCCAGAAGGAGAGAGACAGATACAGAATGACTGCATTTATTTGCATGGCATAAATATATATGTACATATTATGATACCAATATCCAAGGTCAAGTGAAACATATATCAGGAGGTCTTGTCAAAGGTGGAAATTATCACAAACGTGTGGGGAGTCAGAGGTTAGGTAAGACAGAAAATGGAACAGTGTGCTAATAAATGTCGGGGGTACTAATGCCAACCTAGAACTGAGCATTAAATGAGGCAAAAGGATATACATGACTACCTTTTAATGTATGTTCTGTAATCCATAGTATGGAAGGGAAAGAAAGAGAAAGAGAGAGAGAAAGGGAAAGAAATAAAGAACCTGCCATGGAAGAGGCCTGGGGGGGCGGGGAGGGAACCGGGGACGTTGGTGGTGGGAGATGGGCACTGGTGGAGGGACGGGTGCTGGAACACTGTATGACCAAAACCCAAATATGAACTTTTTAATTGTATATCTTTTTTTATTTGTATATCTCACGGTGGTATAATAAAATACTTAAAAAAAATAAATAAATAAATAAATAAATAAAAAAAAAAAAGAAATTTAGATTCCATTGGTTGACCAAGCTATACCTCTCCTGGTAATATACCTTGAGAGGCCAAAAACACACAGCAGAAACACCATCTGCATTTATATGTTCATAGTAGCACTATTCATAATAGCCAGAATCTGGAAACAACAAAGTATCCAAGAACAGTGACTGGATAAAGAAACTGTAGTACATCTACACAATGGAATACTATGCACATGTCAGGAAAAATGAAGCTATGAAATTTGGTTATAAATGGATCGACATGGAGGAGGATCATGCTGAGTGAAATTAGCCAGAGGGAAAGGACAGATATAGAATGATTGCATTCCCAGCCTCCGGGCCCAGTGGGTGTGGCCCTGAGCTCCAGCCACCACAGCCAACCGCTGCAAGACAGAGACTCAGATCCGAGGCTGCGCAGGCGCGCGCAGTGGCTTAATCTTTGACTCTATGTATTTTAGCACCAGGTCCATTCAGGATCTTTCTCACTTGTACACTTCAACGATCATTCTATTTGCATCAAACTGAAGAGGTTATGGGTAATGAGGAATTATGATGTCACATTAGAACTCACTTGATCACTTGTATTGTAGAGACCCAATTATGAACATCTTTGTAATTCTATAAATCACATGGTATAATAAGGATTGGGGAAGATGAAGGAGAAATGGAGAGGCAGAGAGAAAGGAGGCGAAGGGAAGAAATGCCTGCTCTGGAGCTGGGAGAGGGGAATGTGGGGACATTGGTGGTAGGAACGGGGCACTGGTAAAGGGATGGGTGCTGGAACAATATATGACTGATCTCCTATTATGAACATCTTTTGTAATGTTCTCATGGTGGAAATAAAAAAAAAAATAAAAAACTCTCCATAAAAAGAATGATTGCATTTATTTGTGGAATATAAAAAATAGTATGACACCAATATCCAAGGTCAGGCAAAACATGAGTCAGGAGGTCTTGTCAGTGGGTGGGATCTACCACAAATGTGTGGGAGTCAGAAGTTAGGTAAGACAGAGAATGGAACAATGTACTAATAATTGCTGGAAATGATAATACCAGCCTAGAACTGAGCATTGAATACAGGCAAAGGGATATACATGATAACCTCTACAAGTATGTATTGCAAGCTGCAATGTGTAAGAGAAGGGGAGGGAGAGAGAGAGAGAGAGAGAGAGAGAGAGAGAGAGAGAAAAGAGGCAAAGTGACTGCCATAGAGTTAGGAAGGGGGAAGAGGGAGGGAAGTGAGGGACATTGGTGGTGGGAAATGGGCACTGGTGGAGGGGATGGATGCTGGAATACTGTATGACTGAAACCCAAACATGAACATCTTTGTAATTGTGTATCTCACAGTGTTATAATAAAAAGATGTAAAAATATAGTATAATAGGCTTCTGGAATTTTTAGAAATAGTTGATGTTTGTACCCTGGTTATGAAATTTATTAGCTATGCAATGGTAAATAATTTGTCTATACTGAGCCATATACCCGTTAATTTAAAGCAAATATTCAGAATATGAAACTCAGATATCTACATTTTTAAAGCTCCCCCACCAAGGTGATTTTAGTGCATATGCAGTCATATTTGAAGTCCCATTATCCAGACTTAGACCCACAATTCAGATAAGGAAAGTTTGGACTATGAAGATGAAATCAGCACTTAAGTGTCAAACACAAGAGTAGAGACATCCATTTTTATTAGACAGCTATGATTCAAGTAGCATGGCCTTATTTTTATCAAAAAGTATTAGCTTCTTTTCTGAAGACTATTCAAGGTTTCAAATAATTCATGGCCCTTCTTACTCCTTCTTTGTTAAGAATTCATCGTTGAATGGCTAAGAATCTCTAGGCAAACATTCTTAGAAAAGTTTACAATGCTGCCCCAAATAGAAGCTGTGATGATTTTCTTTGTCACTTGTTCCTGTTTTGTCCTTCATTGAGCACGCACCTGTTGCAGGACTCATAAGAGCCTCTGCATCTGCCCTGGACTGCCTCCTGCAGGTCACTTCGTAGATAGGGGGTAGTCTAAATGTGGCAGTCTTATCTGACCATGTATTCTATATTGGCTGGTATAAATATTCTCTCATTCTACCACAATCATCGTGGGACTAGCTAGATCTTACCAGCATATTTGCCTGGCCACGTTGGATCTCTAAGTAATTAGACCAGAGAGAAATGCTGTTTGCCTCCAAGAAAGCAAGCAAGCATGGCTCCCTGATAACTCAAAGGCAACTAAAATATAAACATGTGGTGGCTGCCATCTTGGCCTACTCATGGCTGTGGTTCTAGTAGGGAATCATAAGCACAGGGTTTTTTCTATTGCTGACTTGTATGCCTAAACCTGTGATAAGTAAAGCCTTTTAAAACTGCATCAGATTCCTGAGTCTTCATCCATTCCCCACAGGCTTCGCAGGTAGAAGGGAACTCACTCCCGGCACTGTCGGGGAACCCTGAGGCTTCCCCCACACACACCTCTGTAAGCTGTTCTTCCCTACGCGGTTCCTCCCATAAGAGAAGCCAGGAGGCTCAGCTCACTCAGCCTCCCTCCCCTCCCCTGCCACCTGGTGCTTCTGCCTCTTTGCTCTTGACTGAGTTCTGCTTGGATCTTGGTTACAGGTGCAAAGTAGTGGGAGGAGGGAAAGTTGCTGGTACAGGAGTCCCATAAGATACTGCCCGACTCCACCACCACCACCCCTGCCCGGCCCAGTTTTACTAGCAAAGATTCAGTAAAAAAAACCCTTCCCATAGGAAGGACTTAAACCTGACTTCACATTGTAATAACCCAAGGGATTTTTGAATCCCATGCTGACCTATATTCTGACACTCTCAAGGATTGAGGCATAAAAACCTAGTGGCTCTGTCTCTTTTCTTTTTAGCATTTCAACATTTCATTTTTTATTTTAAAATGTTCTTTTTTATCAAATCACTGTGAGATCTAGAGTTACAAAGTTGTTTGTGATTGGGTTTTTTGTCATAAAATGTTCCAACACCTATCTATTCCCAGTGAACATTTTCCACCACCAGTGTTCCCAGTTTTCCTCTCATCCACCTCTTCTACATTCCCACTGGCCTGACTCTATAACAGACATAACAGACTCTTCTCTCCCTCTGTCTATTTCTCTCTCTCTCTCTTTCTCTCTCTTTCTCTGATTCTCTCTAATTTTCCAATTATCCACTGTGGTTTCAGGTTATTTTAAGACAGCTCTTACCTATTACTTTTCTATCCCAATTGATAGAGTATAAAAGGTAGTCAATCACAAAACAAATAAGCTTCAAAAAGGCAGAAATATGACTATGTGGAATTTAAAAGGTTAAACCATTGGAATCAAGGAGATGGTTCACGTGATAGAGCACTTTCTGTGCATTTTCAAAATCAGAAGTTTGACCAACTGACCCCATGTGCACCCCAAGTAACAAAGAAGTGAGCGTTATAAACATAAAAAGCTTAGGGATGCAAATGACTCACCCTATATCAGTTAAGTGATGTTGCAAACTCATAACTTTTATTTTGTCACATATAAGAGAAAAATAAATGTTTATTATATTTAATATTATACTGCTTACATAATATGCTACATACACTATATTGACCAAGTATATAAAGTATCTGCATATAACAGCAAAGTAACACATTGGATCAGAAAGATCAAAATTTTATTTATTTTTTAAGATCACACCCAGCATGTCAGGTGCCATTCATTACTCTGGCAGTACTGAAGGACATGATAATGCCAGGTATTGACCAGAGTCTGTGTGCAAGGCAAACACATTTACCCTGTACTCTTCCTGGGTAACATCGAAATAGCAATATTGATGTTTCTGCTGTTACTGCTTCTGTTCATGATGATAATTATAGAAAAATGAATCATGGGCATAAATTATTTAGATCAGTAATTTTTGGTTCTACATTGTTTTAAAAAAATTCCTGAGTTCCAAAAAAGAGAATGACATTCCAACAACTAAGGTTATTTTACTTGTCTTTTCTGGTTCACTTACATGACTACAACACTTGATCACTTGATCACTTGAATCCCGTTATTCATTGATTTGCTAGAGCAGGCGCCAGTAACATTTCCATTGGACCCTATCACGTGCCAATGTAGCCCAATGGCATCTGGTTGATTCAGGAATATGAAGAGCCTCAAAATGACTACATGTCACTCATTAATAGGGCAGGACTCTGTTGTCAAGGCTCACCCATAAGTCTAGAATCTTGATGCTGAAAGTCCTTTGGACACGCTCCATATCTATTGTTCTCCAGGAATCTGACTTTTCTTCTTACACTGAAGTTCAGCAACACTGAAGTCACTGTGCCCCCTCTTTAGAGAAACATTGCTGCAGTCTTTTCTACCACATGCTGTTGATCAAGTCAAATCACAAGACCAACCTGGATTCAAAGGGAAGAAAACCAAACTCTTCTTTCTAATTGGAGTGGTAGAGTCCTGTTGTGACAGCCATGTGGGCTAAGAAGATTGTTGGGGGATATCTTCAGAAACAGTCGCTCCAGACATAGATTCTGGTGCACCATGAGGGTTAGTTAAGACCAGCAGATTTGGGGCAGGAACAATAGTACTGCAAGTAGGGTATTTGCCTTGAGGTTCAGTCCCAGTATCCCTTATGGTCCCCTGAGCACTGCCTGGAGTAATTCCTGAGTGCAGAGCCAGGAGTAACCCTTGGACATTGCCGGTGTGACCCAAAAGAAAGAAAATAAAAGAAAAAAGCACTTTATCTTCACGAATTTAGAATACACAAAGGGTAAACTCTTCTCATAAATCTCATGAAAAGTCAGTTACACACAATTTTTAAATGTAATAGGATACTAAACTTATCAACTTAAAATATAAAATGTGGCATATATGTTGTCTAGATTTTCCAGCCAACAATTTCATTTGAACTAAAATGCAAACCTTTACTCAAGTGCGATGTGGCCAACAGATGGCAGCCTCACGCAAGGAAATACCGCACTTGGACCTTTCCCTGCTATTCACGCAATACCCAGGACAGCAGCTCCTCTTACGGACCTGCACCATCTTGAGGCTAAATGTGCAAGAGATTAGAAGTAAATTTCCAGGAGAAATTATTGCTAGTGATGATACATTAAAAATCAGTGACACGATTCTATTTTCTACCAGGGCTTTAGTACAGCAGGAGAGATTGTGCTTAGAAATGTAGCATTTCACTATTTTTTGGTACCTAGTTTTTCACTTTTTAATATTACTAATGTAGATTCACCCAATGTAATGTCTTCTCCACCTTTAGGATATACTTAGGAGTATTATAAAAGATGACTTTTCAGGTTGAATGAAGCACAATCTTTAATTATTTTTTTTGTTTTAACATTTTTTAAAAATTTAATCACATGAATTACAAAATTAAAAAGCTATGCACGATTAGGTTTCAGGCATATGATGTCCCAAAACCAATCTGTCTTCACCAGTGACCTCTACTGTCCACAGATGTCCCCAGTTTCCCTTCTGCCTGTCACCCAAGCCCCATCTCCAGCCTCAATGGCAGGAACTTTTCTTTTTCTCTTTTTCCTTCCAGGCATTGTTGTTTCCAATAGCGCTACAACAGGGTGTCCTGCCTGTCACTTTACTTCCTTCCAGCACCCAGTGCTTGCCCAGAGCCATTGCTTCTCTCTATCACTGTTGTAGTGGCCCCTTCTCTGGCCTCTTCCCGTATTCCCACACTGAAAAGATTCCTACTTAAAGCCATTTCTGCTTTTCATCTGTATTGTCCTTCCATGAGTTAATCCCCATTACATTTCCTTCTATCCCGTATATGAGAACACCCTGTTGCTGTCCCTGTCCTCTGACTCATTTCCTCAGTATGGTATCTCCAGATCCATCCACCTAGCAGCAAGGTGCATGACTTCATCTCTTCTTTGGAAACACAGTAACTTTGGAAATGAAAGTTAGTTCCTCTGGTAAAAAAGAAACTGGTATTATGGGTTTTACTTTTCTTATTCACTAGAGAGAGATCTCTCCTTCACTGACAGTCTTTGACTGAGAGATAAGGATCACAGAGGTTTCCAAACTTTAGCAGTGTTCTGGAGAATATTTGATCATTTTTTTACAAAGCCACATACTAGCTCTCAATCAACATCACTAGCATTCCGTCAGAGAGTATGAAAGGGGGGAGAAGTGCTATTTTTACATTTATAGGTTTCATTTACACAATTTTACAATACTGTTCAGGATAGGGTTTCATGCCTCTAACATTCCAAAGCCTTCCCACCACGCAGTGCCTGTCCCTCCACCATTGTCTGAGAATTTCCTCTCACATTTCCCTCCCAAACAGCTATGTTTTACCTATGAAAACAACTCAGCACTGCCAGTATTGAAAGCCGTTTAATAAATATGTAAGGGATAAGTGAAGAGACATACCACAGGAATGACGGCACTTGCCGTGTGTGCAACAGACCACAGTTTAGCTTGGACAACACATATGGCCCCCTGAAAATTGCCAGGAGTGATCCCTGAGCACAAAGGCAAGAGTAATCCCAGAGTTGTGTTCCACAAACAAACAAAATAAAGCGTGTTGGAAAGGGGAAGATACAATCAGAGTCAGAGATAGGTAGGACAGATTCTCAGATCTACAGATAAACATCCCCACTCTGCTACTCCAGAGTTTGTATTTATCTTTTTTTTTCTTTTTGGGTCACACCTGGCAATACTCAGGGGTTGCTACTGCTCTGCACTCAGGAATTACTCTTGGCGGTGCTCAGGGGACCACATGGGATGCTGGGGATCGAACCTGGGCCAGCTTCGCCGGCCGCTTGCAAGGCAAACCCCCTACCCGCTGGACTATCACTCCGGTCCCCTATCTTGTGGAGATAAATAATTTCAGTTTTCCATCACTAGTATTACTCCCCTCCTCCATCTACTCTTCTGGATAATCTGTGAAGGCCTGGGTAAGAAGAGATGCTGATTGGGAGAGAAGACCTGTCCCCCTCCTAGGAACCCCATCAGCCTAGCACAGGGTGGGCAGGCAGAATCTCTGCCCTGTGCTTGTGTACCTGCATTCTTGCTGACATCACCAGCATAGACCTGGTAGGGCCCACCAGGCCTTTTTTGGAAGGGACCCAGGTGGGGGAAGGGGCCCCAGTTTCAGGCCCTAGTAAGCCTGGTGATTTTGACTGCAGAATCCCATATACCTGGGCTTGAATTCGGTTTCTTTCTTGGGTGAGGCTCTGTTGAGCTGTGGAGTCCAGACCTTGAGAAATGGCTGTGGTTGTGGTGTGTTAGGTTTCCCAGCCTCTGAGAGTCTATTGGGGGTCAGGCAAGGACAAGAACCTCCCACCACCCTCCACGTCGCCCCATCAGCCTAGCACAGAGCAGACGGGCAGTGTCATGTTGACTTAAATATCAGAAAGTAATGTTTTCATAAAATGACATGAGGCTCAGGATCAGAGAGTTAGTGCATTGGGTTTGGTGCTTGCCTTGCCCAAAGTCCACCTCAGTTCAGAATCAAGCACTGCTGTGATCCCCTATCCCTGACAAGAGTAATTCCTGAGCACAAAGCCAGAAGCAATCCTTGAGTACAATCAAGTGTGGCCCAAACACCAAAAATAAATATGAAGTAAAAACAAACAAACAAAAACAGAGTAAATCTCAAGAACCTGGACATTAGTTAGTGTTCTTAGGCTGTTTTCCAAAAGGGAACTTTTAATCTGTAGATTTTTCTCATTATCTACAACAATGTACGTTGCTCTATTATGACACATACATAGCCCTCTCCTGGGATATGAAATATAAACTTACTTCAGCATCTTTACAAATCAAATTAAGTTAATGATGTGAATCTTCTATAAATAGGGAAGGTCAATATTTGGTGCTTTAAAATCTAATATGATATAACTGTCTTGCTGTTGTCAGCATGAAAAGGATTTGTTCATGAATATAACCTTGAGCCATATATGAAAGATCTATGTGAAAAAATAAAGGCTAGAGATGCTTATGAAGTTATAGTATTCTATTTATCAGCTTAAAGAAGATTGTTTTGTCTTGCTGGTGCTCTCTGTCTTGCCTCATTATGGCTCCACGCTGCTTTCCATGCTCATCGGAGCTGACCACTAGTCTCTTGCTGGTCTGTTGCTAGTGTTCTGTGGTCTTTCACAGGACTGTGTGGCGTGCAATCAGTTTTTCTTGCTTCTACAAACCATAAAGGAAATAAAAAAGAAAACCTCATTTAATGTAGTGGTCCCAAACATGCACTACTGTTAGATAACCTGATATATCTGCTAGCCCTGTAGTTGGATTAGTCCCTTACTTGCTACTCCTGTTTTTTTTTATTGCTAATGAGGGATTTATTTCTCTTTCTGACAAGCCTTTTTCATATGCTTACACTAAGTGATTTGTTCTCGTATAGACACAAAAGATAGTAGGGTATTTAGCTCTAAATTATTTACTCCTGGGTGCCTGTCATATTTTCCAACTATAAGTCTCAGTACCATTTAAATTGAGTCTAATTCCTCATGCCCCCATAGAGGTCCTCCACAAGCGACTAGATGGTACCAGGAAAAGAGTTCTCTGGTTTTGATATGGGGCAATTTTTTAAAGTAAGCCCTGCTCTGACCCAAGGTTTAGAGCAAAGTCCAGAACAGCTCTTTCTTGACCTAAGATAAGCCACAAATTGCCTTGCAGCAGGACAGAGCACTGAAGACTATTGTTGCTGGACATAAAACCCTGAGGGAATTGGAAATGATCAATCTGGTAAAGGGAGCATAGTTTGGATTATATGACATGATCTTGCCAAGAAAGTCCACCATATATATTTATTCTTACTCTAGTTATCTATGACTTCTCTCTTACTGTATTTACACAAGGTGACTAGAAATATTATTGAAATGATTGTTTACTAGCCTCAGAGAGAGAAGAACAATGATCTGCCTTAGCACTTCCATAGCCTGTGAAGCAGGGGGTGATCCCACTGGGGAATTTGCACTGGTAAGAAGAAACCAGTTTTGAATTCAAAAGCTTCTATCTTTGGCTAAGCCGTATCCTGATCCATCTGATAATTCTGTGCCTTTTGATAGAAGAGTTCAGTCATTGACATTTGAAGCATTCTTGATATGAAGGAACTTGTTTCCACTTTTTCAATAGGAACTTTGGTCTTTTTTATCCCCTGTCAATATTTGTTTTCCTTATAAGCCAAGAGTTTGTGAATCTTGTTTATTAAAAGAAAATTAACTTCTAGGTTTCATTTACTCTTTATACCATTTTCTTGATTCCCATATCATTAGAATTTGCTCTTATTAACTATTACTCTATTTCTTCTATTTACTTTGACTATTATCTGGTTCTCAAGCTGTGAGGTTAGGTTATCTATTTCGGCTTTTGTTATTTCCTGATGTATGTCAGTTTTGCTACAAACTCTCCTTAGTTCTGATTTTTCTCTATTCTATAGGTTTTGCTAGTTCATGTCTTCATCTCATGTTTTTTTGAAATTTATTTTTACTTCTTTTTTTGATTTCCTCATTGGCTCAATGATAGTTTAATCTATACCTTCATGGTATTATTGATAGAAAAAATACAGCTGATATGATTCCTGTTTTTATGACTGAAAGTGCATTCAAATTGTGCCCCCAAATGTGATCTTTCCTGGAGAATGTTCAATCCATACTGGAGATGAATGTGTATTCAGTGTTTTTGGCATGGAGGGTACTATATTATGTCTATTGATCCAAGCTCTTCTAATTTTAATTCAGGGCCCTATAATAAAGTTTCTCTTTTTAATGTGATGCTGGTTTTATCTATTTATTTCCAAACATTTAAAAAGTTTTCTAGTCGTTTAAATATTTCAGTATTATAAAATTGTTTTAAATTGAGTGGACTTAAATAAGTGTGGCAATAGTGAATCATAGTCTACTCAGTCTTGGAGGAGGAAAGGAAGATAGTTCCAAGTTTAGAAAATAATTATTATATTTTATGAAAACATAAGATTAAATCTATACATATATAATTCAAATTAATCTTATTATTTATTGCCATAATATAAAATGCCACAAATTTATATGCTGTAAAATCACAGAAATGTGAAATTATCTCACTGTGTCCTAGGGCAAAAGTTTATGCACTAACTGGGTCCATATAGGGTCTAACAAGACTATATCAAAATATCCCCAAAACATGTTTTCTTTTTTAGAGCTTCAGTCATATTCGTGAATGCTGATAGACTGAATTTTCCTGAGTTTGTATAACTAGGCCTGTTTCTTTCTGACCGTAGTCAGAGTAATTACAGACATTCTCTGTATCAAGCTGAACATTTCTGCCTAACTCATATTTTGTTTGTTAATTTGAAACATTAGCCAAGTGGCACAAATGCTGGCTGACTTTGACAGAGAATGTGGAAAGATATCTACAGCTGAATCTCAACAAAACTATGTTCATGAGAAATGAACTAGTTCCAGAGGCCCCATTCACTCTCAATGGAACAAACATCTCTGAATGCAGCAGTTATGTGTACCTTGGTCAAGAAGTCAACATGATAAATGACCTAAAACCTGAGCTGCACAGGAGGAAGAGAGCAGCATGGAATACCTTCAACAGCATCGAAGATAGTTAAAAAGACAAAGAACCTCCTCCAGCACCGGGCACATCTCTTCAACTCCACCATTCTCCTTACATTAACATATGCCTCAGAGACCTGGGCCCTACAAAAGCAGGATGATAATGCTATTCGGGTCTCCCAAAGAAGAATCAAAAGAGCTATGCTTGGAATATCATGCCTCACTCAAGTGAAAGAAGGGAATCCGGAGCTCCAACCTCTGTCGCTGTTCCAGAGTCAGGGACGCTGTCTCGTTTGACAGAGCATCAAAAATCAGATGGACTAGACATGTAATGAGATTTGGAGACAACCACTGGACTAGAGCCGTTACCAACTGGATCCCACGGGATGTCAAAAGATCATGTGGCCACCCACCTACAAGATGGTAAGGCATCTTTGTCAAGACCCTGAATGAATGATTTGAGGCTCTTGGTATTCCTGAAGCAAGCAGATGCCATTAGACTACACTGGCATGTGATAGGGTCAAATGGAAATGTTACTGGTGCCCGCTCGAGCAAATCGATGAATAATGAGATGTCAAGTGATCAAGTGAATTTTGGAACAACAATGACAATTTTCAGCTCTGATTCCAGGCCGTGCACTGAGGAGTCACTTCTGGTCATCTTGGGAAGCCATCTGGGATGCTGGGAATTGAACCTAGACCTGCAGTAAGGAGGCAAGCACCTACCACTATACTATCTCTTTGGCTCTGTAACTAATGTATTTTTATTAGTGCTTTCATCTGCAAAAAAATAACCCTCTATATTCTTATGATATGCCCATGACATTTTGCTTTAATTTCTAAAAGTGGATAAATGTGTAGTGTCCATTCAAGAAAGTAAAAAGAAAATGAGTGAATTTCAAATTATTTTTATTAGGTTAACTGAAATATTGGAAAACAATTCCACAAACCATTAAAATATTATTTTAAATTTTGGTCACTATGATTTTAATTTTATTTAAATGCATATAAAACAATTAGATATGAGAGACAGGGCTAGCAAGGTTGAGGATAAAATCAAATGAAGTCAAATTTTGTCCTAGGGCAAAGCATTAAACATGGAAGTTCCAAGGGTGATTACTCCTTTGACATTTGTCTACATAACTTGTCTCCAAAATTTGGGCTTGATTGATAGGAGTCAGTTCATTTCCCCTGGACGGTGTCAGAGAACGAGTTCCCTTTTACTTCAAGAGCCTGTGACAGAAGGAAAAACCACAAATTCAGCAAAGTTCCAAAGGCTTTTACTTATTACCAATAATTAAACAAACTCTGTTACTACTATGAAGGTGATGGGATCTCCCAGACCTAAGGTTGATGATCAAATTTCTCTGACCGTGTGCTCAGGCTGAGGTCTTCATCAAGATGATGCTTCTTCCCCAAAAGCAGCTTTTCTCTTTCCCAAGGAGCCAAAACCCAAGGCTGCCCATGAAGGGCCTGTCTTTGCAAAGTCAAAAAAGCCCAGCATTCACATGCAAACCTCCGGGTAACCACATCTAGCCCAGATCTAATCAAATGCTAAATGACAGGGCCAAATTACTTCTATCCCAAGCTGCTTCTGTGCAAAATACTGTGGAGGGGTGTTGGTGCAGAAAATCATATCTAAGAACAAAATCAGTTCAGGATTTATATACATAGGGGGGGTAATATCATAATTTCAGTTCAATGAACTCCAAGCAACTAGATGGTTATGTCCAACTAACCACAATGTCCATGTTTCTCTGCTCCAGGGTAATTTTGGTGTGCTCTGACCCATGTTTGCTGGAAGGGTCATTCTTATTCACCTAAGGCAGATGAGCATAGCCCCGCCTTTAATTTTTACAGAGCAGATTCTAAGGCAGAGGTCTCGGATGTAGCCAGGCTTCTCCTGGTATCTTTCTACGACCCATGGGGTAGAAGAGGAAAGGTGACCAGACTAGGTAGCATTGGATTCATAACAGAAATTATAACAATATTCCAAGAGTTATGAAAATCAAGGTGTCTTTTCCATTGTTCCTTCCCCCCAATCTCCTATTGTGATTGAAAAAAGAGCCTTAAGATAATGCAAATGTTTTTATACAATGAAGAACCACCAGGTATGGTGGCATCCGACAACATTGAATCCGCAAAAGAAAATGATGATCAAGCAGATTCTGAAAACAGTGAGGATAAATTTTGTTCTATGGAGCATAAAAAGACTTATAATTTTCAAATTTTCAACTACTAATTTTCAAATAACCTGGAACTTAGAAGACTCAAAGGGAAGATTATATTTTAATCCTTGGAATTAATCATATAATTCTTATGAAAAAAATGTGAAATAGGAAGATGAAAATTAAAGTTTAGGAAGACTATAAATTTAGAAAGAAAATAAGTAAATTAATATTTATTGGCTTTCAATCCATTTTGGCACTTGTAATCCACTTTCTTTTGATAAGAAACCATTACTCATTTTTCATCCCTTGGGTCCAAGTACAAATTCTGAGCAGAGTTACAAATGTTTTCTCATTCAGCATCTAAAGCAATATTTGAAAAGTTTCCTCAGGACTTTGATTTCTGAAATACAGAGTCAATCCTTGACCATATTCTCTGAGGAAACATTCTTTTTTATTTCTCTATTTTTGAAATAGTATGTTTCATATAAAATATTATGATTTATAAATGATATATAAATCCATGATGCCTGGATATATTATATAAACAAATTTTCTAACTATTGTTAAAAGAAAATTAAAAGAAAGTGTAAGTTAAGCAGATGTAGATTCTACCTTTACCCTCAGGGTTTTCTAAATTTTCAAAAATTCTCTAAGTTACTTACATATATTTTAGGTTCAAGGAAATTGTGTGTGTGTGGTTTTTTTGTTTGTTTGTTTGTTTCAAAATCATTATAATTTTGGATTGGAGATACAGTACAGAGGGTTTGCCGTGCATATGGCGATTCTGGGTTTGATCCCCAGTATCCCATATGATCCTCCAATGCACCCCCTGATGAGGCTGAAGGGATCATATAGGATCCTGGGACTGAACCGTAATGGGCCACATGCAACACAAGCACCTTACTTGCTGTACTATTGCTCATGCCCCACTTTGGTCTCTTTTAATGGCATTATCTTAGCTTGAAATTTCCCATTAATGTCAATATTTCAAAAGCCACTTGTATCACTTGCCTTGCCGTTGTTCATCGATTTGCTTGAGTGGGCACCAGTAACATCTCCATTCATCCTGTCACATGCTAGTATAGCCCAAAGGCATCTGTTAGCACCAGGAACATGAAGAGCCTTAAACCATTCCTTCAGGTCATGGGAATGAGGTCTATAATTGTTACTGGTTTTTGGCATATCAAATACAACATGAGTAG
>JAJIBD010014658.1:0-25197 GCA_021461705.1 Cryptotis parvus | reverse complement strand
CCATCCTCCGCCTCACCATAAGCTGAGGTGAGGGCATCAAAGATAACTTTACAGAACCGATCACCTGGGGGTATTTGCTAAGAGCTAAGGGATGAAATACAAAGTTTGACATGATACCTCATAAGCTTTGCTAATTTGAATGAACTTGTCTTCTGCTCCAGGATCTTTGTTTTTATCAGGGTGCCTGAAACACAAATGGGTAGGCAGTGAGAATGGATTTCATGCTGTACACAAGGTCATCTAACAACCTTTTGCACACAGTTCAATACATTTAAATGGAAGCATCTTAAAAATAAATGGTAGATAGAGGCAGGCTGGGGGAGGGAGAGGAATTCAGGGGACACTGGTAGTAGGAAATGGTCACTGGTGGAGGGATCAGTGCTGGAATACTGTGTGACTGAAACCCAAACATGAACCTCTTTGTAATTGTATATCTCACAGTGGCATCATAAAAATTTTTAAATAAATAGATAAATGGAAGAAGCAATTGGTATTTCATAGGACAACAAACGAAACTTTGAAAGAGGCAATTTATTCCTAAAGTCCTTTAGCTGGGGACGCTTACAAGTAACCAGAGAGAACTATAGCATCCCACCAAGGAAAAGGGGGTGGGGGCATGTGGATATCTTTACTGGAGAACTGGTTCAAAAGGCTCTTATTGAGAACTCACTTCTTTCCCCTTGGCAGCATTTCATCCCCCAGTTAGGACGCTTTCAACGGAAGTGTTCCTTCTGATAGCATACACGGGAAACAGGGCTTAGGAAGCCCCCACGATTGTTTAGCAACAAGCATGCTCCAACAGCATCTTGCTATAGACATACAAATGAGTACACTGTGTTTTCATCAATACGCTAGTTAGCCCACTGGGTCTGGGGCTGCCTGTTACCCACAAAAAGCTGATTTCAGGGACATATGCTTTGCAATTGTGAGAAGAATTTCCAGCTTATGCAAAGCCATTACAGCAATTGCAGCTTTTAAAGTTTATAAAATATGGTTTTTACTTTCTTAGAACCCATAATTGTTCTTTCAATTCTTCATTTTATGCAGAGACCATCACAAAACTTTCTTCCATTTTTGTCTTTTTGTTTTTGGGGGCCACCAGATGGTGCTCAGGCGACCATATAAGATGTCAGGGATCAAACCCAAGTTAGCTATGTGCAAGGAATGTGCTCTGCCACTGTACTATCATTCCAGGCCCTATATTTACGTAATTTTTATGTAATGACTTCAATTGACTTCTGGGGAATTTCCTCTAGCAAGGTTCTACAGAAACAACCCAATGAGAACTAAATGACACCTTGAACAGTGCTGAGTACACTGAAATAAAAATAATTTAAAATCTGACCAACTTACTCTAGCAGGAACATGTCTGAATGAGTTATGGCACATAACCTAATTTCTCTAAAAATAAAGTAGTGCCAAATGGTTGGCCTTTGAGTCTAGCTATGATTTCTCACTTAACTATTTAACCCTTGATAAGTATTAGCGGGAGAAAAAATATCACAGCTAGGTATAAAGAAAACAGAATGACTTAAGGAAAGAAGATGATGATTGCAAAGCATGTTTCAGGATGACCAAGAAAAACAAAACAATCTCAATATTCAAACCTGGGCCAAAGGCTGAGGAGGTAAAGCTTACTCAATAAAGATTCGCATACAGAACTTGTAGGGAAAGAAAGACTGGGAAGGGGCTTTTAAAGAGATCTGAGAGCATCAAGAGCAGCAGATTGAAACCACAGATCCAGCAGCAGAGAAAACCCAGGTAAGATCAGGAGGAAACCACAAGAAGGTTTCAGCTTTATAAGAAAACTTTTCCTAATCACAGGGGGACCCCTCATAGTTGAAAACATTTTAAAAAGGATACATTTCAGCTCTAAGAAAGTACCCTCCAGTGCTATTTTCAGTGCAATTCACGAACTGCAACATAATAAATCTCCTTTTAAAATGTCTAAGTGAAGATGGTCAAAGACATAGTACAGCAGGGAAGGTGTTTGCCTTGTATGCAGCTAACCCCAACCTTCCAGAAGGTCCTCGAACACTGCTGGGAGCAATTCCTGAGTGCAGAGCCAGGAGTAAGCTCCTGAGTCAGGAGGGCCCCCCAAACAATCAACAAAATAAACAGAACCCCAAAGTGAAGTGCTGGCCCGGTTCGATCCCCCTGCATCCCATACGGTCCCCCGAACACCGCCAGGGAGTAATTCCTGAGTGCAGAGCCAGGAGTAACCCCTGAGCATCACCGGGTGTGACCCAAAAGAAAAAAAAAAAGAAGGACCTTGTGGGTACCATCTAGATTATATGAAGCCCATGAAATTAAGATGTATTACTTTATATAATATAACATAATAAATGCTGGACTTAGAGATGACTACAAGAGTATGCTACCTGCACGGCAGAGCCTGGCAAGCTACCCGTGTTGTATTTGATATGCCAAATACCAGCAACAATTACAGACCTCATTTCGGAATGGATTGAGGCTCTTTATGTTCCTGGAGCAAGCAGATGCCCTTGGACTTTGCTAGCATGAGACAGGGCATATGGAGATGTTACTGGGGCCCGCTCGAGCAAATCGATGATGAACGGAAGACAGTGATGCAGTGATACAGTGAAGAAAATACTAAACTTGACTGCTGCTGGCTTCTGGACTTAAAATGAAGCAGAGGGACTGGGGAGTAACTCAGTGGCAGGGCACACTGCTCCACCAGCCCCAGACACTGTATCTAGGTCCGACACTCCTCCCAAAGAGAAAGGAAGACAGGAAAGGGTTTTTATTGTTTTCTTTTTTTTCCTTTTTTTGGGTCACACCTAGTGATGTTCAGGGGTTATCCTGGCTCTGCACTCAGGAATTACTCCTGATGCTCAGGGTCCCTATGGGATGACAGGTTGGTGCATACAAAGCAAATCCCCTACCTGCTGTACTATGGCTCTGGCCTGAAGACAAAAATAAAAGGTAAAGTTTACAATTCACTTTACTCTGTAGGTGCCTATTTGTTTCCAGTTAACTTCTGCTGCAGTCGATTTTTGTTTTTTGGGTAGTGTTCAGGGACTACCTCTGTTTGTGGCTGGGGGGGGGGAAGATACGTCTATGATTCTGGGAATGAACCAGGGCCTCCAGCAAAACATGCACTCAAACCCATTAAGCTCTCTCTGGCCCTCAAACCAACTTGTATGATACCTTTTTTTTTTTTTTTTTTGGGTCACACCCGGCAATGCTCAAGTGTTACTCCTGGCTCTGCACTCAGAAATTATTCCTGGGGCTGGAGCGATAGCCCAGCAGGTAGGGCGTTGCCTTGCACATGGCCGGCCTCTGCTGGCCTGGGTTCGATCCCCGCATCCCATATGGTCCCCGAGCACCGCCAGGAGTAATTCCTGAGTGCAGAGCCAGGAGTAGCCCCTGAGCATTGTCGGGTGTGACCCAAAAAAGGCAAAAAAAAAAAAAAAAAAATTCCTGGCGGTACTTAGGAGACCATATGGGATGCCGGGATCGAACCCAGGTCGGCTGCATGCAAGGAAAATGCCCTACCCGCTAGACTATCACTCCGGCCCTGTATGATCCTTTTTCCTGGAGAGTGAGGAGCTGTTTATTTTTGTGCCAGAGATTGCACCAGGGCCTCACCTGTGTGAAGCATACACTGTTATTGAACAACATCCTTGGTCCAGAGTTTTCATTTGCCAATGTAGACGAGGAAAGAAAATATCTATCACATCACTTAGTTACTGGGAGAAAAGTAATTTTATATGGAAAGCTTTTGAGAAATCTAAGAAATGCCTTTTTTTTTTTTTTTAAGAGGGGGTGGGTGACACCTGGCTGTATTCAGGGGTTTACTTCTAGCTCTGCACTCAGAAATTACTCTGGGCAGTGCTTGGGGGGACCATATGGGATGCTGGAGATAGAACCTGGGTCAGCTGCATGCAAGGCAAATACCCTACCCACTGTACTATCTCTCTGCCCCTAAGAAACACTATTAAGTAAAACACAGCAGTGGGTTACAAATCCAATTGCACAATTAAGTACTTCCTTCCCAAGCTCATTCTGAAAAGCCAAACTGTGAAACACTATTTTCAGGATATATGACAACATTATAATGTAAAAGAAACTATTTTGGTGATGAAACACTGTCAAAGCCAGACAGAAAAATCAGAACAGTGAAAACAGGAAGGTAAAGTGAAATTTTAGATTTCCACTGGATCAACTCTTTTAATTTCTACTGTAATGAAATTAGTTCTAGAGACAACCTAATTAAGGAAGAGAAGCATATCACTCAATTAATATCAAAACACCTTTTCAGTTCTGGAAGACAAGAAAAGTCTTAAGCTGCATTTTAATAAGTGCAACAAATTCTGCTCATTCATTGTAGTCCTGAAAAATGCCAAAAGACATAGCTTGCCCAAAGAATGTTGCAACCTTATAAATTAATTGTAGATTCCTATAGTTTTCTATAAATATAAGGAAACAGAGTTTGGAAGACCTACAAGGCAACTTGACTCTTAAGAGAGTCCCTGGAAAGAGGTCATCCATGATTAGTATTTATATTATTTTACTTTGGTTTTTGGGCCACACTTTGTGCTCAGGGGCTTACTCCTGGCTCTGGGCTCAGGGCTCACGGCAGTGCTTAGGGGATCATATCGGGCGCCTGGGATAGAACCAGGGTTAGCTACATGCAAAGCAAAAGCCCTACTTACTGTACTTTTTTTGTGGGGGTCACACTCAGCAATGCTCAGGAGTTACTCCTGGCTCTTCGCTCAGGAATTACTCTTAGTGGTGCTCGGATCATATATGGATGCCAGGGATCAAACCCGGATCGGCTGCATGCAAGACAAACATCCTACCGGCTGTGTTATCGATCCGGCCCTACTCACTGTACTATTGCTCTGGCCCCCTAATTGGTATTTTCAGTAATCAATTTTGGACTTTTTTTGTTTGTTTGTTTGTCAACTACATGCAAGGAAAACACTCCACCCACTGTACTATTGCTCCGGTACCAATTTCAGACTTATGACATGAATGTGGCCATATTCAAATATTGACCATATCGGGGCTGGAGGCGATAGCCCAGCGGGTAGGGCGTTTGCCTTGCACGCGGCCGGCCTGTGCCGGCCCGGGTTCGATCCTCGGCATCCCATATGGTCCCCCTGAGCACCGCCAGGAGTAATTCCTGAGTGCAGAGCCAGGAGAAACCCCTGAGCATCGCCAGGTGTGACCCAAAAAAGCAAAAAAAAAAAAATATTGACCATATCAAATGTTATATACACCTGATGTTACGTCCCAAGCTACTCTTTACCTTCTCTGCAACAGTGTTTACCACTCAGACCCCTCTCTATTTGGAGGAGGTGGCCCCGGACCCAGCCAGTATTATCTGCATGCGGCATCTCTCCTCTAACACAAAAGCCCCCAGACCCAAACACTAACACACTCATTCCTGCCCACTGGTCAGTGACTGAAAAGCAAAACAACGTTAAACTACCTGTTGGTGCAGGAAGCCAAACTATGGAACCCGGAGGTAATACAAACTTAGCAACACTGAATATAGGTTTCCTCATCCGTAAAACAAGGACAGCAATATCTCCCTATACCAAGTGAAAATAGCGTTTAAATAGATGAAAGCACAGAACCTCGAGAGAAGCTTGCAGCAGTGCTCAGTGACAAAGCCCACCCCAAGCCTTCCTTGGTACCTCTGTTGATTCACCTGCTTCTGTCACTGGTGTCCTTCTCACCTGGCTCCTGCCGCTACCCCCTCGTACTTTATAATCCAGCACTTCTACTTTTTTTGGGGGTGGAGGGGGCACAAACCCAGCAGTGCTCAGGGGTTACTCCTGGCTCTGCACTCAAGAATTACTCCTAGCAGTGCTTGGGGAACCATATGGGATCACGGGGATTGAACCCGCGCCAGTTGCATGCTGAGGCAAAAGTCCTCCCCAAGCACTATGGCTCTAGGCCCTCCAACACTTCTGCTCCTTAGGTGTGTTCCAGCAGTGGAGGAAGAAGCTGACCATATTTGTCCACAATACATTTCTAAATTAGATTTTTTCCTGCTAATATACTTTTATTATCTTAAGCACGTATGATACTTACAAACAGAATTAATATTTTTCTATAAGGTAGGTTTTGAAAATGATGTGTCCAGTTCCTGCATATCTTTTTTAAAATTTAGGGCAAAAAGTTGTTATTCTAAAAAATTTATTTTATTTTTTCTCCTCTTCAGTGCCAGGGATCCAATCCAGGGTCCAACACATTCAAGGAAATTGTTCTATTCCTAAGCCACATCTCTAATCCTTAAAAAAGTTTATATGGGGCGGAGCGATAGCCCAGTGGGTAGGGTGTTTGCCTTGCACGCGGTCAGCCCAGGCCGGCCCGGGTTCAATCCCGGCATCTCATATGGTCCCCCCAGCACCGCCAGGAATAATTCCTGAGTGTAGAGCCAGGAGAAAACCCTGAGCATTTTTTGGGTGTGACCCAAAAAGAAAAAAAAAAAAAAAAAAGTTTATTTGAGGGACTGGAGCAATAGCACAGTGGGAAGGCTACTTTGCTTTGCATGTGGCCAACCCAGGTTCAATCCCCAGCATCCCCTATGGTCCCCCGAGCACCACCAGGAGTAATTCTTGAGTGCAGAGCCAGGAGGTAATCCCTGAGTATCACTGGATATCACCAAAAAGCAACCAAAAATTATTTAAAAGCTTGAAAATTTATAAACTAAATAGTATTATATAATGTTTACTTTAGTAATGAGACTCATGAACTACAACTTATCTTTTATTTATTCTAGATATTAAAATTTTGGGGGGGTCATACCTGTCAGTTTTGGAACAACCTCCTGGATTGTTCCTGGTGGTGCTCTGGGGACCATGCAGTGCTGAGGGTTAAACCTGGGCCTCTTCCATGCAAAGCATGCGTTCAGCCCCTTGAGCGATCTCTTTAAGTCCTGTATGTGTGCATGTATGCAAGTGTATATATACACATAAAAACATTTAAATTAAAGTTCACTTTTACTTTAAATTATCTTGACATTAAATATACAAATTATATTTAATGAACATCTAAGGCAATTCTAAAGAACATCTAAGGCAATTCTTTAAGTCAAAGAATTCCTTACAGGAGGTTTTCTAGCAATACAAAGTTTAGATCTTATCACTTAAAAAATGAGAAAACACAAATTGGGCCAGAAAAATAGTAGAGGAGTAAGGCGCTTGCTTTGCATACAGCTGACCCAGGTTTGATCCACGGCACCACGTCCCCAGAGCACCTAGGAGTGACCAATGAGTACAGAGCTAGCAATAAGATCTGAGCAAAGTCTGGTATGGTCCCAAACCAAAACAAATAAACAAACCTCCAAACAAAAAACTTCCAACCCCTTCCCCCCCATAAGTATTAGCTCTATCACAGAAAATATTACAGACATATATATTTTTAATTTACTGAATTAGAAACAGACAATTTTTTATTATTTAGACTTCATTCTCTTGCTGAAGCTACTTAACTTATATTAAACTGCTATTTCTTTGTTTCACCTACCATTCTCGGGCTGAGCTTCTTATAAGCCTTTTTTAATATCAGCCTGACTGGCTGTTCGGCTGACCCCTAGGACTCTGTATGGGTCAAAATCCAACGCAGACAGATTTTGCAGGATCAGAACCAGAACTATCAAGAATTGCCAGGAAATGCCCAACTTTTTCACTTCCATTTCTCTTCCTTTCCAGGGCTGCAATGAGTGAAGAGGCAGTGAGTTCCAGGGGTAGAAACCTGAACAATTTTGCTTTCTAGGTAAAGGTCTAAGATACACAGATAAAACACAAAACAGCAAAAGGTACTTTTACAGGAAAAGTATACAGCTACTTTACTATCTTTCAAAATCAGCAAACCTGCAGCTATTTTAGAATATCACAAAAAAGAACATGGATGAAAAGGTGAGCAGTCAGAATTAACAGCAATCGCCCAGAACCACGGGTTAGAAAAGCTTTTAGAAGTGATTGAAAATGAATAATATGAAGAAAGAAGTGAATATGGCAAACACAGGAAAATCAAGGTGATTTCACAACTATTTCACTAATTCTGGCAGTAATAACTTAAATTTAAAGTATGTGACTCAAGAGATAAACCTCCCTGAGTACATGCTAAATAAATTAATGATATCATAAGATTTACCATGTGCAAAACTACAAAACCGAATAGTGATATTATCGGGGGTTACACTTATACAAATATGAATGTGATATACTCTTAAAAAAATGAAACAGGGCTGGAGCGATGGTCCAGTGGGTAGAGGCGTTTGCCTTGCATAAGGCCTGCCCATGTTGGCCCAGGTTCTATCCCCGGCATCCCATATGGTCCCCTGAACACTGCCAGGAGTAATTCCTGAGTGCAGAGCCAGGAGAAACCCCTGAGCATTGCCAGGTGTGACCCCCCCAAAAAAAAAAAAAAAAAAAAAAAAAAAAAACCTACGCAAGTTAGATCCAATTCTATTCTTTCTCACCACATCTGAACAAGAAAATGAGTTTTTAAAAAACTATTTACTTATCTTGGGGCCACACCCATGGGTGCTTAGAGATCACTCCTGGATGTATCTAGGGCCTATATGGGGTGCCAGGGATGGAACTCAGGGCAGCTGAGTGCAAGGCAAGGATCTACTATGCTATATAATCTCCCCTTCTCTTGAGAAATCTTTTATAAAAAATCATGGCGATATTGTAAGCATTATAAATGGAGGCCACAGGAGAGAAAATACAAGAAAATACATTTCATTTTCCATATGAAGTTGTATAAATGGCAAAGACTCTTTACCAGGCCTGGTCTTCAAATATTAAATATTAAAACTCTGTTTTTGGTGTGTATAATAATTGAATTCTCCGTGTTCTCTAGAAATAATACAGGTTGGTTAATGAACACGGCACTGTGGTTTGTCACGGGCATACTAAGAACTAAGTTCTCCCTAGCAAAATACAATGAGTTTCTTACTTTTTTAAAAGCCACACAGCAGTTGGTGCTCAGGACTCTGTCGTACTCTCTCTCTCTCTCTCTCTCTCTCTCTCTCTCTCTCTCTCTCTCTCTCTCCTTATCTTGACTTCTCATAAGCCTCTTTTAATTTTTCAGCTTTCAGCAGCTACCTCTGGCTCTGTGCCTGGGTCTGGGGTAGCCCATCAGCGGGGCTGAGGGCTGCTGAGGACAGCACCTGGCCTCCCAAGGCGTGAGATCTGCTCAGCCCCCTGAGTTAGGCCTTCCACCCTCATAAACCTCTAAGGTTTTAAGGTTCAAGTGACTGCCTAAGGAGACACCTTAAGGAGGGCCGAGCTGTAGCAGCAGCCATGAGTTCTGACAAGGGAGGTCTAAATGCTGCCGGGGAGCCTTTAAAACCCGCGATGCTCATGGTCAATGTTTATACCCGCTGGTGGACTGAACAGAATCTTCAACAACCCAACTTTCTCCTTGTTAGGGCACCCCACAAACTTTTCAGCTCCACAAACAGCGTGCTCAAGGCGAAGTAGCGACTGGCAAAGGCCGGTGGCTCTAGAATCAGACCGACACTGGGAATCGTCCACCGCAGGTGACCTTGGGCAAGAGACTGACGCCTGCCAAGCTTCAACCTAACCATCCACAAAATGGGGCGAATGATACCACCTTGCAAGGATCTCGGGAGTGAAGCGTACGGAAGGATTTGTTGGGCACCGGTCACCAATCAATAACCACGCAGGGCTAGTGCTGCCTTGCAGGAACCGTGCCAATCGCTCTCCGCTGGCGAGCCCAACGGCGGGGGGCCAGTGAAGGGTTTTAGCAGACCCTGCTGCTCTCGGCGCCGGAAGAGTCCAGTCCAACAGGTAGGATGATCACCCAGTGTCCCCTGGACCAGGCGGTCGCTCCCAGGGACACTCTAGGTCTGAGCCCCGCCTCGGGCTCCCCCCCGGAGGTCACAACGCTCTAGGTGAGGGCCCTCTCCCCCGCTGCCCCCCCGAGAGCCCTGGGCCAGGCCCAGTGACCGCTCCAGGTTCCTCCTGGGCCCTGCGGGAACCCGGAACGAAGAGGAACTGACAGATCTTTGAAGCCAGCCTCGGCCCTGGCCCATCTGGGGCTCCGCGCGTCACGCCGGGAGGAGTTACCAAGGAAGGGCACCGGCCTAACCGGTGACTGCAGGGTCCGTGCTCCAGTCAGTCCACTGGGTCGGGAGCCTCGGGTCCACACCAGGGATCGCCAGGGCCTGGGGAGGGAAATAGGAGGGAATGAGCCGGAGAGCAGTCACGTGACACTTAAAGGACCAGCGCACCGAAGGCGCGGAATCCAATAGGTGGAGGGGTTCGACTTCGCAAATCTATTTTGTCCCTTACAACACACCGTCGGCGCGTGGACCAGGCACAGTTGTTATAGCAACGAGGAGCGCTCTGTGGCTGGATCCGAAAGGATAGTCGTGACCAAAGAGGCCAAAGCGTGCCTCCTAGCGAGGCAAAGGCGCACTGCATGATGGGATGTGAGAAAGACCTCCCAGATCCGAGGAGGCGTTTACGCTTGGCCAGAGATGCCTCTCGTCTAACAACAGTTGCTAGGATGGGGAAGCAATCATTGGTCCCAGTTCTCTTTAACCCTATTCATAGACTCTTAGAGCGTCAGAGTTGGAGGGGACCTTAGGGATCCTTCCTAGTCCAGCTTCTCCATAAACTAATAGGATACTGAGGCTAGAAGAGGGTCAGGGACTCACTGTCCACAGCCCAGAATCCAGGGTTCCCAGCCCCACTTACCAAAAAAAATAAGTCCCATCCTAGAATGTGTTAGACCCTATCTTTTTGCACCTGAAAGGGATGTGTATAGTGTAGGACAATCACAGGTCAATAAAGCAGACTTTTCCAGTAGAAAACAGGGCCAGGAGGATAGTTCAAGGGACAAAGGGGAGAGGGAGTGTAGTTAGGACAGAAAAGAAATCCTTTAGGACTTCTAAGGATTTTTGAAAATTATCACCTTGAATAAAAAATTGAGTGCTGAAGTGAGATAAAGTGACGTTCCTGGTACACTTTCAGTGACAGCATTGCAAACCACAGTGTCTAAAAGGGAAACAGACAGACAGACAGACAGACAGACAGACAGAGAAGAGAGAGGTGTCATTCATAGAGTGAGGCTGAGGGGGCTGAGGGACCCTGGGGACATTGGTGGTGGGAAATGTGCACTGGTGAAGGGATGAATGATGGAACATTATGTGACTGAAATCTAATCATGAACAACTCTGTAACTCTATATCTCACAGTGATTCAATTTATTTTTAAGAGTTTTAATAATATAAGAAATAGTTATACAACAATGATAAAATTATTATATAATAAAGACTTTTATTGAGACACTGAGATAGGTTTCCTGGGGTATAGATTTTATAACTCATCAGTCCTGTTGCTATTTAATCTTTTTAAAATCACCTTTACATCGATTACTTATTAGTGATGTTGTTTATTGTCTGTCTTGCAATAGAATGTAAGTGCCTAGTGACAGAACACTTTTGTTGTTTTGAGGCCACACCGTGTGGTGCTGGGGGCTACTTCCAGCTTGGCGCTCTGGGTCGGGTCCCGTATCTGGAGCAGCGCATTGTTCTGGCAATGGAATCATGGCAGCTCCAGCAAGCAAATCATGAACTCTGGACCTTTGCACTCTCTCCCTGGCCCCTAACATCAGAGCTCATTGTTTGTTTTGTTTACCTATATTTTCCTGCTTTTTGCAAGTGACAAATATGACAGTGAATACTTGTATTCAATTAACAACGAGGTAAAAACCTTGCTGCCCAAGAGGATATATTCAAAGGTGAAGGATATATTCAAACTTCACCTTCAAAAAGGTGAAGTTTGAGTCAGATTCTGATTTAAATTTGTCTTATCTCTGCCGTTTATTTTGACAACTGATACCTTGAATGGTGGCCACTTCCTTAATTCCTAGCCTCCCACCTGTAAAACATAGGAATAGAATATTTTTTTTCTAGTAGGATTGTAGTAAGGGGTAAGTGAAATGCTGCAGTGTGAAGTGGTGGCAAATGTTCAATTTAGGAACCGATTTTGACATTTTAGGTTACACCCAGCGATGCTCAGTGGTTACTCCTGTCTCAGGACTCAGGAATTACTCCTGGTGATGCTCAGGGGACCATGTGGGATGCTGAGGATGGAACCCACATCAGCCATGTGTAAGACAAACACCCTACTCACTATACTATTGCTCTGGCCCCCAGGATGGGTGTGTTTTTTTTTTTTGCCTTTTTTTGGGTCACACCCAGCAATGCTCAGGGGTTTCTCCTGGCTCTGCACTCAGGAGTTACTCCTGGTGGTGCTTGGGGGACCATATGGGATGCCGGGGATCGAACCCAGGCCAGCACAGGCCGGCGCGCGCAAGGCAAATGCCCTCCCCACTGGGCTATCGCTCCCGCCCAGGATGGATGTTTCTGAAACGTGGAAATGAACTATATAAACCGGGAGTCTGGGAGACTAGATTTCTGAGGTTCCCCATGCATTTTGGAGGTGCCAGAATAGCAGTGAAAAGGGAATGAAAGATTTTGTGGAGCTGGAGAGATAGTACAGTGGGTAGCACCTTCCTTGCATGCAAGGGCTTATCTCGGTTAGATGGTGGCCACCACATATGGTTCCCTGAACCCTGACACGAGTGATCCCTGAGTGCAGAGGTAGGAGTAAGCCCTGAGCACCACTGGCTGTGGCCCAAAACCAAAAAAAATATCTCGTTAAGTTGGATTTGGTTGCATGAGATCACGGGAGAAAAGCAGGATAGGAGGCGTGAACGTAAAATTTACTGTCTTACCGGGGGTCGGGTATGCAGAACGAACTAAGATTACATGCACTGCTGTTCCTTTTACCAGTGGGGTCTCCTGAGAGTTTCAGGGGTAGAGAATTGGGGGGTTTGGGGAGGGCTGTGGGTGTATTCGGACCACACTGACTGGTGCTCAGTGACTTCCTGGCTTTATGCTCAGGAGAGACCTTTGACGGTGCTCAGGGATTACATACGGTGCCGGGGATTATGTACAGAGCCCCGTGCAGATAGGTGCCTTAACCCTTACACTGTTTCTCTAGGTGGAGGTGTGACTGGGGGCGGGGCGAGACTCGGAGGCGGATATGGGCGTGTCAGGGGCGGGGCAGAGGCGTGGAGAGGCTGCCAATTCGACTGTTAATCGACTCCGGTGGCCCCACCCAGGGGTGGGACCGGAGGGCGAGGGTCGCGGCGGGGGCGGGAAGCAACGCGGGGCGGCGGGTCCCAGGGCGGGTCGGGAGGTGCCGCCCGGCTCAGCGGCTGGGGCCGGAAGTAGAGAGCGGCTGCGGGTCCCCGTCGAGACTCCGCTATGGAAGAAGCGGACCGGCAGACCCCTGCGGCGGTGCAGGGTACAGCTGGTTCGTGAACTACAAGTAGCTTCGCTTTGGGACCATCTGCTGAACCCACGAGCTCTTCACCCCCGACATGATCGAGGACATCCAGGTGCGTCCCTTCCCCTCCCCGCCTACCCGGCGCAGTGGGGCACCCCTGCTTCCCGCGCGCTCTCAGACGTCCTGTCACGGATGGGGACTATGAGGTGGTGCGGGAGAGGGCTGCGGAAGCCACAGCCTGGCGCAAGGGCCGGAGCTTCTGTTCTCCCCCCTGGCCCCTTAGGCCACCCAGCATCCACTCTTTGGGGAACCATTGACTTGGGAACCCCGTTTTTCCTAGAACGTTGGACCCACCAACACGGTGTTCTTATTTTTTTTTTAATATTTTATTATACCACCGTGAGATATACAATTACAACATTGTTCATGTTTGGAGGTTTTGGTCACATAGTATTCCAGCACCACGCCCCTCCACCAGTGCCCATTTACCACCACCAATGTCCCCAATTCCCCCCTAGCCTGCCTCCATGGTAGGTTCTTTATCTCTTTTCTCTCTCCCTCTCTCTCTTTTCCTTCTCTTTCATATTGTGGATTGCAATACATACACTTAGAGGCCATCATGTGCATTTTTTTGCCTGTATTTAATGTTCAGTTCTAGGTTGGTATTAGCCTTTTTCGACATTTATTTGCACATGTTCCCTTCTCTCTCTTTATCTAACTTCTGACTCCCACACGTTTGTGTTAATTTCCACTTTTGGTAAGACCTCCTGATCCACATTTCACCTGATATTGGATTTTGGTATCATAATATGTATATATATTTATGTCATGCAAATAAATGCAGTCATTCTGTCTCTTTCTTTCCTTCTGACTAATTTCACTCAACATGATCCTTTCCATGTCCATCCATTTATAGGCAAATTTCATAACTTTATTTTTCCTAACAGCTGCATAGTATACCATTGTGTAGATGTACCAAAGTTTCTTTATCCAGATATCAGTTCTCAGGCATACTGGTTGTTTCCAGGTTCTGGCTATTGTGAATAGTGCTGCTATGAAAATAAAAGTGCTGATAGTGTTTCCACTGTGTGTTTTTGGCTTCCCAGGGTATATTCCCAGGAGTGGTATGGCTGGGTCAAAAGGGAGCTCAATTTCTAGTCTTTGGAGGAATGTCCATATTGTTTTCCAGAAAGGTTGTACAAGTCAACATTCCCACCAACAATGTATGAGAGTCCCCTTTTCCCCACATCCACGCCAGCACTTGTTGTTTTTCCCCTTTTGGATATGGGCCAGTCTCTGTGGTGTGAGGTGATATCTCATTGTTGTTTTGATTTGCATCTCTCCGATGTAATCATGATGATGAGCATTTTTTCCATATGCCTTTGGCTTTTCGAATTTCTTCCTTGTCAAAGTTTATGTTTATCTCTTCTCCCCATTTTTTTGTAGGATTGGCAGTTTTCTTCTTATATAGCTGTACCAGTGCCTGATATATCCTGGATATTAACTCCTTATCAGATGGGTATTGGGTGAATATTCTTTCCCATTCTGTGGACTATCTTTTATCTTGGTCACTTTTTTTCAAGGTTCAGAAGCTCTTTAATTTCATGTAGTCTCATATGTTTATCTTTTCTTCTAGTTGCTTTGTTAATGGTGTTTCACCTTTGAAGATGTCTTTAGCTTCAATGTCGTGGAGGGTTTTTCCTATATTTTCTTCAACATACTTTATGGATTCAGGTCTGATAATGAGATCTTTAATCCATTTTGATCTGATTTTTGTGCAAGGTGTTAGACACAGGTCCAAATTCATTTTTTTACATGTAGCTGTCCAGTTTTCCTCATGTCTTTGAGGGTGGGGCGACACGGTGTTCTTGGTCAAATTACTTAATATAAGTCTCAGTTTCATGGTTGTAAACTGGTAGCAACTGTTGTATCTCTAGGGTTAAATGAGATAACGGGGCTTGTAGCTTGTCCCGTCCAGAGGAAGAGCCTGAGTCAGTGTCTGATGACACGCACACCATGCTCACTGTGTTTTGACCAGCCCCTTGTGTTTTGTTTTTATTATTATTATTATTATTATTTTTTGCTTTTTGGGTCACACATGGCGACGCTCAGGGGTTACTCCTGGCTCAGCACTCAGGAATTACTCCTGGTGGTGCTAGGGGACCATAAGGCAAACGCCCTACCCCCTGTGCTATCACTCTGGCCCCATTGTTATTATTATTATTTTTTTTTGGGCCACACCCTTGGTGATGGGGGGCTACTCTGGGCTCTGTGGTTGGGGTTTCTTTTTGGTGCTGTGGGGAACATGAAGTATATGGGGGTTGCACTACGGCTCTTGCAAGCAAAAAACGTGTATGCCGCCTGCTGAACCATCTTCCTGGGCCCAACCTCATGCATTTCTTGTAGGTTTGTTAAGAGCTTCTGGCGATGAAGGTTTTGGAGAAGCTTGTGGAGAGAGGAATTAAATCACGTTATTTGAAGCTCTCTTGAAATACTTTAATATGGAACCGAAGTGATTGTACAGCAGGTGGGGCGTTTGCCTTGCAGGTAGCACCCAGGTTTGACCTCCGGTACTGTCGGTTGTGACCCCCAAAGCCAAAACTAAACAAATACTTTGATGTGGGGCCACCAGGGGAGGTGGCCAGGGGAGTGCACATCCTTTGCATATGGGAGCCAGGATTTCCTGGCATCTCAAGGCACCCCAAACACCCGCTGGGACCAGAGAGAGGTTAGTGTCCAATTTGTGCACCACTGGGAACTTGGCCTGACCCAGAGAGGAAGCTCCTCTTTACTAAGGCACATTTCCGCACTGGAGAGATAGCTCAAAGGGCTGGGGCTGAGGCTTTGTTATGCCGGAGACTTGGGTTGGATCCCTGGTACCAACATAACACCCCACACTGCTGGGAATAACACCTAGCCCCCACCAGTTATCCCCCTGTCAGCCCCACCAGATGAAACTTAATCATCGTGGGAACTTGTTGGGGATGCCGCGGGGTCCCCAACAGTGTCAGGACAGAAGTTCTCTTCTACCTCCGAGGGCGCCGGGGGAACAGATGAAAACTCACGTGTCCGGCGCAGTTCCAAAAAGGCTTTTAATAGTACAAAAGCTCTTCCACAACAATCCAATATAATGAAAGAACTCTAGCTCTGGCCTGAACTTAGACCATACAAAGGAGCCTAAGTCTCCCACCAAAGAGAGAGGCTCGCACCCGAGAGGAGTCCTACCCAAAAAGAAGGAGCAAAAGGCGAAGGGGCCTCAAGTCAGTCCTCTTATATACAAAAGTAATCCATGACAGGGAGGGTCGAGTCAACAAAGAACCCTAGTTGTAGAAGGGCGGTGCCACACCCTATTACAGGTATAAACAAAGGTTACCCAAGGACTAAGCACTTCTACTGAGATTATCTCTTATGTAAAACACTGGAGAGAGAGAGAGAGAGAGAGAGAGAAGAGAGAAAGAAAGAGAGAGAGAGAGCTGATATAAAGTAATATGTCTTAATTTCATGGGCTTCATGTAATCTCGATGGTACCCATAAGGTCCTCCTTATTCATTCATTCATTTATTATTATTATTAATTTATCATTATTATTATTATTATTATTATTATCATTATTATTATTTTTGCTTTTTTTGGGTCACACCCGGCAATGCTCAGGGGTTTCTCCTGGCTCTGCGCTCAGGAATTACTCCTGGCAGTGCTCGGGGGACTATATGGGATGCCGGGGATCGAACCCAGGTCGTGCAAGGCAAACGCCCTACCCGCTGGACTATCGCTCTGGCCCCTCTTATTTATTATCTGCACCAGGGTGATTCTGAGTATCTTGTTCTCTGTATACTGAAAGGGTCACACTTGCCTGCTTGAGAGTAAACTAGTATGATCCTTCCTACAATCTTCCTATAGTTTCAGCGTAGCCAGGGTGGTAGTCTCCTGGTAAATTCTAACTGTCCCACGCTGGGTGCAGTGGGTATAAAGAGGAGCTGTGCGTGATCTAGAAAACATAGAAGTGTTAGTAGATGTATAAGTCAGAAGTTATTCAGAGTCCAGGTGACTTTTGTAACTGCCACACCTTCTAGCAGTGTTTATATGGAAGAGAGATCTCATTTCAATGAACCTTGGCTTAAGTAGATTAAGCTGTGAGTGGGAAAAACAGCAAAGTTCCCAAACTAGTTAAACCTGTCATTCAACAGGAACTTCTCTTGAATGCATTTCTTTTTTTAAAAGCTGTATCAGATTGTGCTCAGAGCTTACTCCTGGCTCTGTGCTCAGGATCACCCTGGTGGGCTTGGGGGACCATATAGGATGCTGGGGCTCGAACCTGGATTAGCTACATATAAGGCAAATGCTTCACTTGCTGTACTGTCACTCTGGCCCCCTTGGGTCACTGTATCACTGTCTTCCCGTTCATCATCGATTGGCTCCAGCGGGCACCAGTAACATCTCCATATGTCCTGTCTCATGCTAGTAGAGCCCAAGGGCACCTGCTTGCTCCAGGAACATAAAGAGCCTCAAACCATTCCATTAGGTCATGGGAATGAGGTCTAATATTGTTACTGGTATTTGGCATATCAAATACGACACGGGTAGCTTACCAGGCTCTGCTGTGCGGGTAGCATAAACTCTTGTAGTCATCTCTCTAAATCCAGCATTTATTGATAAACCGCACGGCTGCTTGCGCCACGTGAGCCAGGCTGTGATAGGCTGGTCTGCTGGGTGGAGTTCTGACGAGAGGGAAGTCCCGATGTGGAAAATGGAGGTCCTCATGGAGTGGGGGTCGTCTGGCTTGTTGCAAGGCTCTGCTGGGGTGGCGGGCCAGGGCTAGAACCCGCCATCCCTCCTGGGTGCCTCGTGAGTGGCTGGGCACAGAGAGAGCCAGTAGCAGCTCTGCCCCATGTCTGTGAGCACTATCCAAGTGCCCCCTTGGATAGCGCTTTGATAAGACACTTGAGAATAGCTTGGTGTCTCATTGCTGTGAATCTTGATGGACTTGCCTGGTGCTGGTTTCAAAAAGGGTAACCAACAGATAACCAACAACCTCTTCCTATTCCTCCTGTCCAGTCTCAGTGACTAGCCTCAGCACCCCCACACCGTTTAACTTTGACCACTCCCCCTAACGTCACAATTCACTGCCCATGTTGATTCTCCCTCCTTATTTCTTTTCTTTTCTTTTTTTTTTTTTTTTTTGCTTTGTGGGTCATATCGGCTATGCTCAGAGGTTACTCCAGGCTCTGCACTCAGGAATTACTCCCTGGTGGTGCTCGGGTGACCATATGGGACGCTGGGGTTCTAAGCCGGGTCCACTGCGTGCAAGACAAATGCCCTACCTGCTGTGTTATTGCTCTGGCTCCACCACCTCCTTATTTCAGTGCCCAAGTTGATTCTAAATGCCTGATCAGTCAATGCTCAATCTCCCTCCATTTTCTCTGGTTGCCTCCCTCTTTGTTGCCACCTAACCTGGCATAGGTTATGCCCTTCCGTTGTCTGTTCTGCCCTGAGGTTGATTTTCCTGAGGGCATATTAGACTCTGTCACTTATTTTATTTGGGGGACCATGTGGTGCTTAGGATCAAACCAGACTTCCCGCATGCCCAGTATGTTCCAGCCTTTTGAGCACCTGGTCCCTGTCACTCTTTTTTATTATTATTATTTTTTTCCTTTTTGGGTCACACCCGCGATGCTCAGGGGTTTCTCTAGGCTCTGAACTCAGGAATTACTTCTGGTGGTGCTCGGGGACCATATGGGATGGTGGAGATCGAACCCGGGCCCACATGGGCGGGTTGCGTGCAAGGCAAACTCCCTACCCGCTGGGCTATCGCTCCTGCCCCAGTCCCTGTCACTCTTAAAGAAACTCCTCGGTGGCTTCTCACAACTTCCTTAGCATGATGATGCAAATGTCTCATCTGTGCCTACTATTTCCCCCCCCACGTTCATTTCTTTTACTTCTCAAAACTCAGTCCCCTTCCCTAGGTCTCAGCTAAGACATCCTTCCCTGAAGTACTCCCTGAGCCCCGGTGTTGTGATGGGTACCCCGACACCCTCCCAGCTCCAGGTGCTTGCCCTCCTGTTACTTGCTATGTTACTGTTGATTTGCCTGTTTTTCTCCCTATTATCAAGCTGGATATTTGCAACTTGAGGACTGAGACTTGTCACAGTGACTTGGCCTAGAGTTGAACATGTTGGAAATGCCTCCAAAATGCTGAATAAATAAGGAGAGCTGGAGCATGGGATCACTTTAACCACAGGCTCTTTTCTGGCCCACCTGCCTAGTAGTAGTAGTGGTAGTGGTAGTGGTAGTAGTAGTAATATTCACTGTATCACTGTATCACTGTCTTCCCGTCTATCATCGATTTGCTCGGCGGGCACCAGTAACATCTCCATATGACCTGTCTCATGCAAGTAGAACCCAAGGGCACCTGCTTGCTCCAGGAACATAAAGAGCCTCAAACCATTCCATCAGGTCATGGGAATGAGGTCTATAATTGTTACTGGTATTTGGCATATCAAATACGACACGGGTAGCTTGCCAGGCTCTGCCGTGCAGGTAGCATACTCATCTCTAAAAAAAAAGGGGGGGGGGGGGGGAAGGGGGGGGGGGGGGGGGGGGGAAAAAAAAAAAATCCAGCATTTATTGATAAACCACGTGGCCACTTGTGGCCATGAGAACCTGACTGTGATAGGCTGGTCTGCTGGGTGGAGTTCTGACGAGGGGGAAGTCCGGATGTGGAAAACAGAGGCCCTCATGGATTATAATATATAATATAAATTATATTGTATAATATTTTATAATATAATTATGTTATATAATATATTACAATATATTATAATACACTATATATTATAATATTTTATATGTTATATACTATATTATGATATATATAATTATATATAGATATAGTAACAGTTATTATTATTGGCAATGCCGGAGTTTCAAATTCAGGGCCTCACACACCAAACTAGTGCACTAACACTGAGTTATGCCCTTTATAACAATGTCTGACTTTTTTTTCACTTAAACTGGATAGCAGAATGGCGGATGAGGTGAGTCATCATAACGTGTGGGTAACAGTGCCATGTCTTTCTCTTGAAACAGCGGGCAGGCTCTCGGCGCGATCAAGCTAGACAGTTGATCACAGATCTGGAGACTCGAGGGAGTCAGGCCCTTCCTTTGTTCATCTCTTGCCTGGAAGACACAGGCCAGGACACACTGGCTACCGTTCTGAGAACCAGCCGCAAGTCATCAGTGAGAAATCCTGAGGCCTTGCACCGTGTGCCTCAGGTGCTTGAAGCTATAAACCTCAGGCCTGAGGTGCCCAGGCCACTGGAAGGTTCTAAGAGGAACCAGTGATGTTCGTGAGTACTGAGAGAGTGATTGGTGGGTGGGCATACAGGGTGGTCTTCAGTCAGTGGTGCTGGGGAAAGGCAGGCTGGCTGAGTCAGCAGGGTTTTTTTTTTTTTTTTTTTGTAGCTTTTGGACCACAACAGCAATGCTCAGGGCTTACTCCTGACTGCACTCAGGCTCACTTCTTGTGGGTGCTGGAATTTGAAACTGGGTTGACTACATGCAAGACAAGTGATTTTGCTCTTTTTTTTAAATCCTCAGTGCTAGAGATCAAACACAGAGCCTCACATATGCAAGACACATTCTCTGTGCCATATCCCCAGTCCCAGAGATTCAGAATTTTAAAATTATTTTATTTTATATTATTTTAAATTAATATAAAATACTTTTATTTAAATTATTTAATCATTATTTTATTTTATATTTTTTGGTCACACCAGGCTGTGCTCGGGGCCTTCTCTGGTTCTGTGCTCAAGGATTACTCCTGACAGGCTCAGAGGGCAGGGATTAAACCTGGGTTGTCCACATGCAAGGCAAGAGCTATATTCGCTGTGCTATCACTCTGGCCTGAGGTTCAGAATTTTTTAATTTTGTTTTTTTGTTTTGCTTTGGGGATAGACTCAGCTGTTTTTAGGGCTTATTTCTGCCTCTGTACTCACAGATCACGTTTGGGAGACTTGGGGAACTATTTGGGGTACTGTGGATCAAACCTGGGTCGCCTGCGTGCAAGGCAAGGTTGGCTATGTCCTACCCACTGTACTATATCTCTGGCCCCCCAGAATTTTTTTTTTCTTTTTGAGTCACACCCGGCAATGCTCAGGGGTTTCTCCTGACTCTGCACTCAGGAATTACTCCTGGCGGTGTTCAGGGACCAGTGGGATGCCGGGGCTTGAACCTGGGTTGGCCATGTGCAAGGCAAACACCCTACCTGCTGTGCTGTTGCTCCGGCCCCGCCCCCAGAACTTTTAATTTTGTTGTTATCTTTATGATAGGTAGGAAAATCTAGTAGGCCTTTGGAAAATTCAGTGGTGGCAGTTCCTCCTTTAAAGAAAGTACGTAGTATGCCAGGAGATTGCTTTGGCCTCGTCCACATGCTTTGCATGTGGCAGGCCTGAGTTTGATTCCCAGCACCTCACAGTTCCACAAGAACTAAACTGTGCATAGCTTTTGAATATCACTGGGTGTGATCCAAAGACCCAAACTCTCTGCCTCAAATAAAATAAAAAGGCATCACTTGTGCCTTTTATATATTTTATTTACCTTGCTTCTCGTAGAGGGTATTTGTATTGCTTCTTCAGTGGTTGTTTAGATGGATCTATTCTGATTGCAGAGATGTTTGTAGAAATAGAATTTCTGGGTAAAGAGCACTTGTTCTGGGGCTAGGGTGATGGCAGATGGCACGGGGTTGGAGTGAGGTGCATGCAGGAACCTTCAGGTAGATTCCCCAGAATGGCATGTCCCCTAGTATGACCAGGAAAAACAACTTAGTGTACCCCACCCCAACGCCCTTGACAGAGAGTATATGTTCTCACTTCATAGATGCTGCTGACATGATTTGTATAACCTCACCAATCATGAGTGAAGGTGGCTTTTGAAACTTTACTCTTGCCAACAATGAATTTGTTAATATTATTCCCCCAGGTGCTGGGCAAGAAGTAGTATTTATCTTCTGAAAAAAGTGGAATATATCGAGAAGTGGTACTTTTTGGAGCATATATACACACACTAACTATACATATATTTGGTTTTTGGGTCACATATGGTGGTGCTTAGGATCATTCCCAGCCATGGAGGAGGGACTGTAAGTAGTGCAGGGTGGGAATGTAACAAAGTCAACTGACAAACACAGAAGGCTTAACTTGCAATAACAACTTAGTGAAACCTCAGACAAGGACCTAATGTACCCGTGGTGAGATACAACAATTTTCACAAATTTATGTTTTATGGAAGTAATTTTTTGATCATTCACTTAACCATTTAATGGTAACAAGCAATATAAAATAAATTTTTGTAGGCCTGCTAAGGGGGCAGGCTTGAGGGGTGGTTGGGAAAACGGAGACAGTGGTGGAGGGAAGGTGACGGGCGGTGATTGGGTGTTGGAATATTGAATGTCTGCAACAAATCATCATGAACAACTTTGTAAACCATGGTGTTTAAGTAAAGTGTGTGTGGGGGGGTGATGGGACATGAACACTTTTTGCGCATGGTTCTGAAACTGTTGAGAGGATTTCTCCAGCCCTGTCCTGAGCAATGATTGAAACATAGTGTTAGTTCATGACACATCATGAACCAGTATACCATGGAGGGGACCATTGTTCTCTTTGGTTATAAACAGAGACAAAAGGGACCCAAGAGTGTGGCTCAGTGGTGGGCCTGCCTGCAGTCTGAGGCCTTGAGCCAGTCTCTGGTACCTCCCCATCACTGAGGGTGATTTTGCTGGTGCAACCATGTGATCCCAGTGCCACAGTGGTGTGATGCCTCACACTGCCAGCAATGAATTTGTTAATATTATTCACAGGTGTGTGAACACCGCCACAAGTGACCGTGGACTTCTCAGCAATGGTCGATGAATAGCGAAAAGGAAAAGGAGGGGAAAAAGGAAAAGAACAATGGAGGTCTAGCAAATGCCTGTGGCAGTTAGCATTTGCTTCATATTCCTCAGCTGACCCATAAATCAATTAGAATAGTGTTATCTGTTTCAGTTTGCTGACTAAATGACCTCATTTAGGAGCGGTTTGTTCTTAAGAGTCTACAGAAAAGCTCCCAGTTGAAAGGCAGCGCTACTAGACGCTGACTCAACTCAGAGTTCAGCTGGAGCCCTGGGATGATGGGGGGATCCAGTTGGAAGTTTGTGCTTTGAAGAAAGAACAGGGCATGAGTAATAGATCCAACTCTTGAAGGACATCAAAAAGAAGCTTTCAAGTCATTTGGGGAGAGGGTACAACCCCTTATTCAAATTAGCATGCAATTATTTCAGCCTCTCTAGATAAAAGTTTTCTTACTTCAAAAGAAAAATGTTTCCACAATTGTATAAGCTGGTGGTCAGGTGACTTCTAGTTAATTAAAATGAAAGCTCTTTAGACAGTAAAGAACCACCTTCTTCCCTTCTGTAAACATTTCTTGAGCACATGCTATGTGCCAGCCCCATAGTGTCCTTTAAGAGGAAGCATCTACTTATGGAAATTTCCCTTACTCTTTCTCGTCTAGAATTTCCTAGAGGCAGATTCACACTGCATGTGCTCCTTGGGCTTTTTCTCTTGGCAAGACAGTTTTGATGTTGTCTAGGCACTGCATGTCCGCAGTACCCTGTTCCTGTTTTAGGCTGTGTGGTGTTGCCTGGTGTGGCAGGGTTGCAGTTTGTTCATTCATCAGCTTTGGAAAGACATTCGGATTGTTTTAATTTGAAGCCATTTTGAGTATGGCTCCAATATGAGTTCATTTACCCCCCTTCCTTCCCCACCCCCCCCAGGACTATCGCACTATTTCTCTTGATTATATACCTGGGAATATAATTCCCCACAGGAGGGTAGGTATGTGTTTAATTTTATTACTAAGTTCCAACAAGTTCTTCAGTATGGCTGTGCCTCTGAACCACACAGTAATGCAGAGTCTTCCTGGGCTCTCCCTCATGGCTTTGTGGGGGCTGTCCTCGCAGAGTCTCCGGCCACTTCTCTGTTGAACCCTGGCGTGCCTGTGTTCATGTGCACATGTTTGTGAGTGTATGTGTGGGTTATGTGTGTGTGTGTGTGTGGTGAGTGTATGTGTGTGTTGTACTGAGGATTAAACTCAAGGTCTCACATATGCAAGACATGTGCTCTACCACTGAGCTACATCCCTGGTAACATTCTTCTACTTCATATATATATGTGTGTATATATATATTTGAGGGTATATATATATGCCCATATATATATGTGTATGTATATTTGTGTGAGTATATATATATATATATATATATATATATATATATATTATATATTTATGTATGCCCTCCCTGTAGTGCTTAGGGCCAGGGGGCAGCAGGGAGGCACCTACCTTCTGGCAATACCTGGACCTGAACCTTCAAAGCAGTGCTACAGGGTTCTGGGGCTCTGGTGGTACTAACACTGAGCCCATGGACTCATGCATGCAAGGTTTATACTTCATCCTTTTGAGCTTTTGTTTGTTTGGTTTCTGGGCCATAGTGGCAGTGCTCAGGGGGTTACTCCTGGCTCTCCACTCAGGAATTACTCTTGGCGGGCTCAATGGGACTAACCATATGGGATGCTGGGATTGAACCCTGGTTGGCTGTGTTCAAGGCAAGCTCCCTACCTCCTGTACTATTGCTCCAGCTCCTGAGCTCTTTTATTTCTTTGTTTTCTTCCTTTTTTTCCCTTGAAGTGGAGGCCCACCTCCTGGAAGTGTTCAGGGCTTATTCCTGACTCTCAGCTCATTCCTGGAGGAGTTTGGGGGCCTATACACAGTGCCAGGAATCAAGCCCAGGTTGGCTGTGCTCAAGACAAGAAAGAGCCTTTCTGCTATACTTGTTTTTTCCTGTCCCCTTTTT
>JAJIBD010014657.1:0-32229 GCA_021461705.1 Cryptotis parvus | reverse complement strand
GTATATTTCACGGTGGTATAATAAAATATTTAATTAAAATATTATTCCTAGGCATTTGATTTTCTGCAGCGCAGTTGTGAATGGGATTGTTTCTTTAATATCCCTTTCTTCTTTTTCGTTATTTGCATATAGGAAAGCCATTGACTTTGGGTATTGACTTTGTACCCTGCCACTCTACTATAGGCATCTATTATTTCTAGGAGCTTTTTGGGTAGAGAGTTTAGGGTTCTCTAGGTATAATATCATGTCATCTGCAAATAGTGACAGCTTGACTTCTTCCTTTCTTATCTGGATGCCCTTAATGGTCTTTTCTTCACTGATTGCTATGGCAAGTACTTCCAGTACAATATTGAATAGAAGTGGTGAGAGTGGGCAATCTTGTCTTGTCCCTGATGTTAGGGGAAGGCTTTAGTTTTTCCCCATTGAGAATTATGTTTGCTATGGGCTTGTAGCACATGGCTTTTACTATACTGAGGAAAGTCCCTTGATTCCCATTTTATTTATTTATTATATCATGAATGGGTGTTTGATCTTATCAAATGCTTTCTATGCAGCTATTGATATGATCATATGGTTTTTATTTTTTCTCTTATTGATTTGATGTATTTTGTTGATTGAATGTGGAAAAATGCTCATTTTTATTTAGGAAATCATTTATTATTAATTAGGTAAATCCAAATCAATTAAACAATGAGATTTCATCTCACACCAATTAGGAATGCTACATATCAAAAATAGTGGGGGCAAGTTGTGGTTTTGGTGTAGATTCATGAAAAAGGAACTCTCATCCACTTGGAATGCTATTTGTTTCAATCTCTTGGAAAACAGTATGGAGAGTTCTCTCTCAGTAAATTAGAGTCAAGCTGCCATATTACCCCACAATTCCACTTTCAGGTATCTATTCCCAGGACACAAAAACATTCATTCTAAAAAGACATATGCACGCTATTACTCATTTCAGCAATAATACAATGGATAAGATATGGAAATCAATCTAGGTATCTAAGGATAGATGAATGGATTATGAAGATGTGGTATACATATTACAATGTAATACTATGCAGCTGTAAGGAATGATGAAATCATGCAATTTGCTGCAACCTGTATAAAACCCGAAGATATATTGAGTGAATTAGTCCAGAATAAGGATAAACACAAGATACTATCACTTCACTTGATCACTTGAATCCCGTTATTCATCGATTTGCTCGAGTGGGCACCAGTAACATTTCTATTGGACCCTATCACATGCCAATGTAGCCAAATGGCATCTGGTTGATTCAGGAATATGAAGAGCCTCAAACCGTTCCTTCAGGGTCTTTACAAGGAAGTCTGACCATCTTGTAGGTGGGCGGCCACGTGATCTTTTGACATCCCGTGGGATCCAGTCGGTAATGGCTCTAGTCCAGCGGTTGTCTCCAAATCGCATTACATGTCCAGCCCATCTGATTTTCGATGCCTTGGCAAATGAGACAGCGTCCCTGATTCTGGAATAGCGACGGAGGTCAGAACTCTGGATTCCTTCTCTCACTTGAGTGAGGCGTGATATTCCAAGCATAGCTCTTTCGATGCCTCTCTGGGAGACCCGAATAGCATTCTCATCCTGCTTTCGTAGGGCCCAGGTCTCTGAGGTGTATGTTAATGCAGGGAGAACGGTGGAGTCAAAGAGATGTGCCCAGAACCAGAGGTTCTTTGTCCTTTTAGCTATTTCTTCGATGCCTTTGAAGGCATTCCATGCCGCTCTCTTCCTCCTGCGCAGCTCAGGTTTTAGGTCGTTCATCATGTTGATTTCTAGACCTAGGTACACATAACTGCTGCATTCAGAGATGTTTGTTCCATTGAGAGTGAATGGGGCCTCAGGAACTAGTTCACTCTTCATGAACATTGTTTTCTTTAGATTCAGCTGTAGACCTATCTTTCCACATTCTTGGTCGAAGTCAGCCAGCATTTGTGCCACTTGGCTAATGTTTGGTGTTATTAGAACGATGTCATCAGCGAGCAGAGAGGTGGTGTAGTTGCCAACCATCTATCTTCACACCCATTCCTTCCCATACTAATTGTCGCATGATGTTCTCGAGGGTGGCACTGAAGAGTTTTGGTGAAATGGTATCACCCTGTCGAACCCCTCTTTTCACATTAATGATCACTTCCTTGTTGAGTGGTGAGATCCTGGTGGTGAATCCGTAATACAGCTCACGAAGGATCTTGATGTATTGGGTTTGAACACCCTGTTTGGCTAGGGGCTTTGATGACTGATTCAGTCTCCACAGAATCAAAGGCTTTCTGTAAATCAATGAATGTGAGACAGAGGAGCATCTTGTACTCCCTACAGACCTCGATGAGCTTGGTTACTGTGTGGATATGGTCGATTGTGCTGAATCCTTTCCGGAAGCCTGCTTGCTCGCATGGTTGTCCTTCATCTAGTGTTCTGCTAATTCTGTTCAGGATGACTCGTGTAAACAGCTTGTAGATGATGGACAACAGGCAGATGGGGCGATAGTTGCCAATGTCGTGAATGTCTCCCTTCTTGAACAGTAGAATTGTCCTGCTGGTTTTCCATTTGAGGGCACCTTGCATTCGGACAAGTAGCGTGTGAACAGCCGAGCTAGTGTATTGATGAGTACTGACGGCAGATTCTTCACGTGTTCGGGTCTGACTTTGTCTTGGCCTGGTTGCTGTTCCCTTCTTTACCGACAAGATGGCATGTCGGATTTCAGAAGGGAGAACGTTGGGAATGACATATCCATCCTGTGGAATTTGGTATGTGGGCAGGTGGATGTGGCTATCAAAGAGATTTTAGTAGAAGTCCTGGATAATCTTCTCCATTGCCTTTCTGGAAGATGTGATAGATCCATCGGGCATCGGAGGGCAGTCATCTTGGTCTTATAGTTGGCGAAGGACAGGCGGGCAGTGCGAATGCTTTTCCTGGCTTCTGCTGCATCTTCCAGTATTTCTGCTCTTCTGTCTTTTGCGTTCTTTTTTATCGCTTCTCTGCACTGTTTAGCAAGCTTGGACGTTAGCATTTTGTCTCCTGAGGCTTGTGCCTTGCCGCGCTTGGCGAATGAGCTGAGAGTTTCTGAAGACAGGCGTTCTTTTGTGTCTTTCTCTCTTGGCATTCTTCGCACAATCATGGAGGTGCTGAACCAGTCGGTTGTATTCTTCATCGATGTTGTCAATGATGGTATCTTCCCATGTTGCTGCAATAGTGCCAAAGATTTCCCAGTTGGTGGTCGTTCTGGGAGTTCTCTTCTTAAACTTTGCAGCCTTTTCTCCCCTTTATGGGAAGTAGAATTTTGCCACGAAGGAGACGGTGGTCCGATCCTGTTTGGAATTTGGGGACGACAGCTACATTGGTTAGACAAAAATATCGATTGAAGATTATGTGGTCAATTTCATTGTGGAACTGTCTGCCAGGAGATTCCCATGTCCAACGTTTCGCTTCAGCTTTCTGGAACTGTGAGTTCCCATGAATGATCTTGGTGGACATGATGAACTCAGATAGTCTCTCACCCTGATTTTTCCATTCTAGGCCATGGGTCCCGATGTGGAGTTCTTCAGCAGATCTTCTTGGTCCTATCTTGGCATTAAAATCACTGACTATGATACTGTAGAAGGTGTGATCTTTTTTATAGAACTCCTCTAATGCCATGTAGAATTTCTCAATTTCATCTTCTTTGTATTACTATCTTCATACTATTGCTTACCTGAAGAATATAGAATAATTGGATAAGAGAATGCAATATAGTAAAGATTAGAAGCCTAGACCATCCTTACTCCCAAAGTATAGGGAAGAGAAAAATAGAGAAGGAGATAAATCAAGGAAGGAAAGAAGAAAATGAGAAATAGAAGTAACAGAGAGCAGGGGCAGAGGCCAGGCATCTAACCTCTACTGTCAATGCAGGGTAGTGGTGTAGCTATGTATATTCAAAACAGAGTCAACAACGCTAAAAACATGAGCATTTGATTGTTGTAGATCAAACATTTTAAGGTTTGATCTACAACAATCAAACTTTAAAATGTGACTGTCAAAGTGTAGGCTGAAGGAGAAAGGTTTTGGGAGAAAATTTGGGAATGCTGGTGGAGGAAAGTTGACACAGGTGATAGGAATCCAAAAGTGGATTCTCTAGAAGATATTTCTGAAACTCAATTATCATTAACTTTGTAAATCATGGTTCTTTAATCAACATAACAGGATCTCAAATTTCAAAGGTTTGAATGCTAGCCTTACCCTTATAGCTCTGAGGCTTTCAGTATGTTTAAAGACTATTCTAAATTTTATTTTCCTCTATATGAGCCTATAGATCACAGTGATATTGTGAAATTCAAACAATGAAGTAACATCATGCTTTCATTCATGTTCTACAAACAATGCAAGTCTTTTTAGGAATTAAAATATAGACTAAGTACCCTTTGTATGCAATTATGACATTGAAAATGAATTCGTATACTATATTATCATATGCTTTACAATATACTTCATGCATACTGTAACTTTGGTGTAAAAACAATCATTCTAATTTTATTGGCTGTAAAACTTTTATGAGCAATTTTATCCATATGAGGAAATGCTTCTAGTATACAACTAAGAAAGAACTAAAAAAGAAGGAAGAAAATATGTTACATAAATATCTTTTCAAATTATTTTTAATAATATCTGTTTTTGTACTTATGAAAATTAGTCATCTATAGTGTGATAAATTAAATCTTCACAAAAATAATTTTGTACTCAGATAAATCTTTATATATTTAAAAACAGTGCTTTAATTTGAATACACTATACCTTTATTAATCATATACCTTGGTTTAAAGTTATGAACTGTGTTTAAATACATTAAATAATAACTTATTTGACAACAGATGAATAAACATTTTGAGAATTCTTAAAATTGCTCCATGATGGCTAAATATTCACTAGCAATTTTCAAAATGACTACTTATTGAACCATAATTGATACATCAATAACTTTAATACAGAGGCTTAAGTTCAAACTTAAAAAATGTTAGTATTGTGCAAACTGTGTAAATATTAGTACTGTGAAAATGTGATTTTCACACTTACTCATAGTTCATAATATAAATTTTTAGAGATTAAGTGGTTTGTGTAAAATCTAGCAAACAGCATGAAGAAGATGGAACTTGAGACATTTTTTTAGGAAAGCAAAAAGTCACCAATGCAAATAGAGTTCACATCCAAAGCCTGTGCACGAGTTCCTCTGCTTCTATTCATTTATTCTTTTTATGATAGCTTCACACCACTCTCACCACCAGTCCTGTTGCCATTGGATATTTGTTGCTCCTGTCCTATGTTTCTTTACATGCCATATAAAGAGAGACTGTTCTGCATCTTTCCTTTTTCTGAATGACCTCACTCAGCATTATACTCTATCGTTCTTTTCACTTAGTAACAAATTACATGATTTCATCTTTTCTTGTGCATAGTAGCATGCCATTGTTTACATACACCAGGGTTTCTTTATCCAGGCTTCTGTCCTTAGGCACTTGATTCATTTCTTGGTTACTGTGAATCCTTTGCTACAATCAACATAGAGCACAACTGTCTTTTCATGATAATGTTTTCAGGCCCTTGGGACAGAAGCCAAAAGGTGGAATTGCTGGGTGTAGGGAAGCTCAATACTTAAATTTTGAGAAGTGTTCATATTTGGGAATGTTTCTGTTAATTCAATTTCCTGGAAAAGCTTGGAAAAGGTTGGCAATAGTTTCTCTTTAAAGGCTTGGAAGAATTAACTAGTGAATCCATTTGGGCCAAAGAAAAGTACAGAACACTACTTCTAGAAATAAAAGGGGACACGAGGAAATAGTGACACACTCCCTGCTCATGAGTTAGGAGAATTAACTTTGACAAAATAGCAAAACTCCCCAAACCATTAAATAGATTCAATGCTGTTCCTATAAGGATATTCATGATATTCTTCAAAAATATAGAGCATTCCTAAAATTTATATGGAACAATAAACCTCAACAAAAAGCAATCCTTAGGGGAAAGAAAATAAGAGGCATCAGTTACCCTACTTCAAAGTGTAGTAGAAAAAAGGTGCTTAAAAGAGCATGGTATTGGAATGAAGACAGTCCTGAAGTCCAATGAGTAGAGTTGATTATCATGACACAGACCCTCAAATATATGATCATTTAATTTGTTGACAAAGGAACAGGAAGTACAAAGGAAAGCCTCTTCAACAAGTGTTGCTGGTAAATATGGGCAGCTATGTAAAAAAATGAACTCAAACCTCTCTCTACTGCCAGGCACAAGTCAGATCAGAATGAATTAAGGGCCTCAATATCAGACCTGAATCCATAAGGTACATGAGGAAAATTTAGGCAGAATCCTCCATGACACTGTAATTAAAGGCATCTTCAAAGATGAAACCCCACTGACCAAGGGACTGGATTGAGAGACAGAGGGTAGGGAATTTGTCTTGCATTCGGGTTAGATCCCTGGCATCCAATATGGTCCCCAGAGCAATGCCAGGAATAATTCCTGAGTGGAGTGCCAGGAGTACCTCTTAAGCATCACCAGGTATGAACCAAAAAAAGACAAAAAACAAAACAAAACAATACAAAATAAAACACCACGGACCAATAAGAGGGAAGCAAATGCAAACAAATGGGACTACATCAAACTAAGAAGCTTCTGCACCTCGAAAGAAATGACAACATATATACAAAAAAGAGCCCATTGAATCAGAAAAATTTTACCCAATACCTATCTGATAAAGGATTAATATCAAATATAGAAGGTACTGGTAAAAATTTTTATTACAGAAAAAATAAAACATAACCTCATGAAATACTGGGGGAGAAGAAATGAACATAAACTTTCTCAAAGAAGAAACAAAATAGCCAAACGACACATGAAAACATGCTCTACATCACTAATCATCAGGGAATGCATTTCAAAATAACAATGAGAATCAATTCACACATAGAGACTAGCACACGCATCAAGAAGAACAAGAACAACCAGTGCTAGTATGGACCTGAGGAGAAAGGGACTATCATTCATTGCTGGTGGGAATGCTGACTGGTCCAATCTATTTGGAAAATACTATGGTAACACATGATCACTTGATCACTTGACATCCTGTTATTCATCGATTTGCTTGAGCGGGTGCCAGTAACATTTCTATTTGACCCGATCACGTGTCAGTGTAGTGCAATGGCATCTGGTAGCTTCAGGAATATGAAGAGCCTGAAACCATTCATTCAGTGTCTTGATGAAGAATTCTGACCATCTTGTAGTTGGGTGGTCACGTGATATTTTGATGTTCCATGGGATCCAATTGGTAATGGCTCTAGACCAGCGGTCATCTCCAAATTGGATTACATGTCCAGCCCATCTGATTTTTCGATGCCTTGGCTAGTGAGACAGCGTCCCTGACTCTGGAACAACGATGGAGGCTGGAACTCCGATTCCCTTTTCTCACTTGAGTGAGGCATGATATTTCAAGCATAGCTCTTTTGATTCCACTTTGGGAAACCCGGATAGCATTCTCATCCTGCTTTCGGTAGGGCCCAGGTCTCTGAGGCATATGTTAATGCAGGGAGAATGGTGAAGTTGAAGAGATGTGCCCAGAGCCAGAGGTTCTTTACCCTTTCAGCTATTTCTTCGATGCTTTGAAGGCATTCCATGCCACTCTCTTCCTCCTGCGCAGCTCAGGTTTTAGGCCATTCATAATGTTAACTTCTTGACCTAGGTACACATAACTGCTGCATTCAGAGATGTTGGTTCTGTTGAGAGTGAATGGGGCCTCTGGAACTAGTTCATTTTTCATGAACATCGTTTTGCTGAGATTCAGCTGTAGACCTATATTTCCACCTTCTTGGTCAAAGTCAGCCAGCATTTGTGCTGCTTGGCAAATATTTGGTATTATTAGAACAATGTCACTTCGAGGGTGCCACCCTCGAGAACATCATGAGACAATTAGAATGGGAAGGAATGGGAGTGAAGATAGATGGTCGGCAACTACACCACCTTCGCTCGCTGATGACATCGTTCTAATAACACCAAACATTAGCCAAGTGGCACAAATGCTGGCTGACTTTAACCGAGAATGTGGAAAGGTAGGTCTACAGCTGAATCTGAAGAAAACTATGTTCATGAGAAATGAACTAGTTCCTGAGGCCCCATTCACTCTCAATGGAAGAAACATCTCTGAATGCAGCAGTTATGTGTACCTAGGTCGAGAAGATTAACATGATGAACGACCTAAAACCTGAGCTGCGCAGGAGGAAGAGAGGGCATGGAATGCCCTTCAAAGGCATCGAAGAAATAGCTAAAAGGACAAAGAACCTCCGTTTCCAGGCACATCTCTTCGACTCCACCATTCTCCCTGCATTAACATACGCCTCAGAGACCTGGGGCCTACGGAAGCAGGATGAGAAAACGTGTCCTCCCAGAGAGGCATCGAAGAGCTATGCTTGGAATATCATGTCTCACTCAAGTGAGTGAAGGAATCCAGAGTTCTGACCTCCATCGCTATTCCAGAATCAGGGACGCTGTCTCGCTTTGCAAGGCATCGAAAATCAGATGGGCTGGACATGTAATGCGATTTGGAGACAACCGCTGGACTAGAGCCATTACCGACTGGATCCCACGGGATGTCAAAAGATCACGTGGCCTCCCACCTACAAGATGGTCAGACCTCCCTTGTTAAGACCCTGAAGGAGCGGTTTGAGGCTCTTCATATTCCTGAATCAACCTGATGCCATTGGGCTACATTGGCACATGATAGGTCCAATGGAAATGTTACTGGCGCCCTTCGAGAAAATCAATGAATAACGGGATTCAAATCAAGTGATTAGAACGACTGTCATCAGAGAAGCGGAAGTGGAGTAGTTGCTGACAGTCTTCACTCCCATTTCTTCCCATTCTAATTGCTGCATGATGTTCTTGAGGGTGGGGCTGAAGAGTTTCGGTGAAATGTTATCACCCTGTTGAACCCCTCTTTTGAGATTATCACTTCCTTGTAGAATGGTGATTCTTGTGGTGAATCCTTAATACAGCTCACAAAGGATCTTGATTTATTGTGTTTGAATGCCCTGTTTGGCTAGGGTTTCGATGACTGCTTCAGTCTCAACAGAATCAAAGGCTTTCTTTTAAATCAATAAACGTGAGACAGACTGGCATCTGGAACTCCCTACAAACCTCAATGATCCTGGTTACTGTGTGCATATGGTCGATTGTGGCTATCAAAGAGATAGCACAATCTGAAGGCCTCAGGAACTAGTTCATTTTTCATGAACATAGTTTTCTTCAGATTCAGCTATAGACCTATCTTTCCACGTTCTGGTCAAAGTCAGCCAGCATTTATGCCATTTAACTAATGTTTGGTGTTATTAGAACGATGTCATCAGCGAAACGGAGGTGGTGTAGTTGCCGACCATCTATCTTCACTCCCAATCCTTCCCATTCTAATTGTTGCATGATGTTCTTGAGGGTGGAACTGAAGAGTTTTGATGAAATGGTATCACCCTGTCGAACCCCTCTTTTGACATCAATGATCACTTCTTTGTAGAATGGTGAGATCCTGGTGGTGAATCCGTAATACAGCTCACAAAAGATCTTGATGTATTGGGTTTGAACACCCTGTTTGGCTAGGGCTTCGATGACTGCTTCAGTCTCCACAGAATTAAAGGCTTTCTGTAAGTCAATGAATGTGAGACAGAGCGGCATCTTATACTCCCTACAAACCTCAATGAGCTTGGTTACTGTGTGGATATGGTCGATTGTGCTGAATCCTTTCCAGAAGCCAGCTTGCTCGCATGGTTGTCCTTCATCTAGTGTTCTGCTAATCCTGTTCAGGATGACTCATGTAAACAGCTTGTAGATGATGGATGACAACAGGCAGATGGGGTGATAGTTGCCTATGTCATGAATGTCTCCCTTCTTGAACAGTAGAACTGTCCTGCTGGTTTTTCATTGGGAGGGTACCTTGCAGTCGGACAGATAGCGTGTGAAGAGCCGAGCTAGTGTATTTATGAGTACCAATGGCAGATTCTTCAGGTGTTCGGGTCTGACTTTGTCTGGGCCTGGTGCTGTTCCCTTCTTTACCAGCGAGAAGGCATGTCAGATTTCAGAAGGGAGGAACATTGGGAACGACATATCCATCCTGTGGAATTTGGTATGTGGGTAGGTGGATGTGGCTATCAAAGAGATCTGAGTAGAAGTCATTAATGATCTTCTCCGTTGCCATCTGGAAGATGTGACAATCCATCAGAATGTTGGAGGGCAGTTATCTTGGTCTTATAGTTGGCAAAGGACAGGCAGGCGGGCATTGTGAATGCTTTTCCCAGCTTCTGCTGCATCTTCCAGTATTTCTGCTCTTCGTTCTTTGAGGGTCTTCCATTATCGCTTCTCTGCACTGCTTTGTGAGCTAGGATGTTAGCATTTGCTCGCCTGAGGCTTGCGCCTTGCCATTTTCGCGAATGAGCTTGAGAGTTTTTGAAGACAGGCATCCTTTACTGGCTTTCTCTCTCTCAGTATTCTTTGCACAATCATGGAGGTGCTAAACCAGATGGTTGTATTCTTCATTGATGTCGTCAATGTTTTTATCTTCCCATGTTGCACAATTGTGCCAAAGAGTTCCCAGTTGGTATTCATTCTGGGAGTTCTCTTCTTATACTTTGCAGCCTTTTATCCCGTTGCATGAAGTAGTATTTTGCGCCAAAGAGACAGTGGTTTGATCCTGTTAGGAAGTTGGGATGACAGTGACATCCGTCAGGCAAAACCATCAATTGAATATGATGTGATCAATTTCACTGTGGAACTGTCCACCAGGATATTCCCATGTCTAAAGTTTTGATTCAGCCTTCTGGAACTGTGGGGTTCCCATAAATGGTCTTGGTGGGCATGATTAACTCAGATAGTCTCTCACCCTGTTCGTTCCATTCTAGGCCATGGGTCCTGATGTGGAGATCTTCGGCTGATGTACTCAGTCCTATCTTAGCATTAAAATCACCGACTATGATCTTGTAGAAGGTGTGATCTTTTTTTATAGAACTCCTCTAGTTCCATGAAGAATTTCTCAATTTCTTCTTCCTTGTATGTGGATGTTGGTGTATAGACAACAAAGATAGAAATTGCTGGCAGTGGGTCATATCTCTTCAAGTGTAATCATCCTATCTGGTTTGTTAGGCATTCAAATAAATCAATGTCCACGACCTTGTTCCTGTTGACAAGGACACTGATGCCACTGATTCCTCTTCATCACATTTCCAAGAACAATTCTTCTCCTGTGTTAAAAACATAGTGATGCAATTGATGCCTCCTCATCTCAGACAGACCAATGATGTTGTACTTGATCTTTTGCACTTGTACCATCAGGTCCTCTATATATGCTTCTGATGCCAGCATATATGCATTGAAAGTATAGACAGTCATTTTAGTCCATTTACGTTTTGGCAGCCTAGTTTGGCCCTGAAATTTTTCGGGCACTCCTTGTTCATCCTTCTTAGTGCTGCCTTACTAAGGGTTCTTTCAGGGTCAGGAAGATAAACAGCATTTTTTTACTGATTTTGGCATACCAAATGCACATCAGACAGTTTGTCAGGCTCTGCCATGCGGACGGTATACTCTCAGTAGCTTGTCCAGTTCTCTGAGAGGTGTGGGTAGAATATTAATGAAAATTTGGAGATAAATCAAACAGCTGCACAGCCGCATGCAATGAGGAGAGTTGGTATCTGCCTGGTGTTTCTTTGTCTGTGGCTCAAGCATTCCCTGAGCTTGAAATACTCTCCTCTGAAGGGTGGGTCTCTGACGGGTGAGTCTCTGTAGGCTGGGTCTCTGACAAGCTGGTCTGGAGTTTGGCTTAATCTCTTGGGTGGAGATTGAGGATCTGTGGAGTGCAGATGATGAAGATTGCTGCCAGCATGGTGTGGGGGGTTCCTCTGGGTTCTTCTGAGGGCTCTATAGGGATAGTGGACTCAGACTGGAAGTCGCTCTCATGGTCAGTGGAGGCAGGGGGTTCAACAGGGAGAGCTGGTATCTGCTCTTCCTGGTGTATCTGCATCTGATATTCTCACTATGGTCATTGCACCAAAAATTAGAAATTGAGTTCTCATTATACCTAACAATACCACTTCTGGGAATATATCCTGGGGGGCTTAAAAACACACAACAGAAACACCATCTGCACTTCTATGTTCATCGATGCATTATTCACAATAGCCAGAATATGAAAACAACCCAAGTGCCCAAGAACAGATGAGTGGATAAAGAAACTATGGTCATCTACACAATGGAATACTATGCAGGAAAAAGACAAAGTTATGAAACTTGCTTATAAATGGATGGACATGGAGAGTATCATGCTGCATGAAATGAGTTTGAGAGACACAATTAGATTGCATTCATCTGTGGCACAGTAAAAAGCATAATATGAGACTTATGTCATAGACAGTAGAAACAAGGTCCAGGAGAACTGGTCCATGAATGGAGGAAGCTTGCCACAAGTGAAGGGTGGTGAAAGCGCATTTAGTATAGAGAAGTGACCACTCTGATAATGACCAGTCTGGATAAGAACTGAATACTGAAAGTCAGTAAATGGATATATAATATAAATAATAATATGTTAATGTATGTGTTGACATTAATTATTATATAATTATATAATTATATACAATTTATCTGTGTTGAATGAAACAGTCATAGGTAAAAACTCCTTCTAGCAGGATTACTGGTCAGATAAACTGAATCAAGATATTCTTTGAAACTCACTTCCCTCTCTGGAAAATGAGGAAAATATTTCATAAATTATGTATTTCATAAATGACTGATACCAAAACTTGTGCAAAGTAGGCAGCTAATATATAGTACATCTTTATTTTTCTTTTTGCCTTTTGTTTTGGGGCCATACCTGCTTGTGTTCAGGGATTACTCATAGCATTGCACTCAGGAATCACTCCTGGAGGGCTAAGGGACCATATAACTAGCTCTATACCTGTTGTACTATCTCTCTGGCCCCAGTATGTCCTTTTTTTTCAGACTTCTGAAGCTCTTAATTTTTTAAGAGATGAGAGAAAAGCAACTTCAGAAGAAGGGCAATAACTCTTCATGGGGGGAAATTCTTTTCAAATAGTAATGAGATTAGACTTGCTTAACAATTTTGTCTTTCTGGTACTTTCATTATTTAAGTAATGTTTAGCACTCATTATATATATGTATGTGTGTATACATATATATATACATATATATGTATATATATATATATAAAATATCTCATTATGTCACTGTCTGTCTGTATCACTGTCTTCCATTACATCATCGATTTGCTTGAGCAGGCACCAGTAACATCTCAATATGTCCTGTCACATGTGAGATAGCCCAAGGGCATCATCCTCTGCAGGAACAAGAAGAGCCTCAAACCATTCCATCAGGTCATGGAAATGAGGTCTATAATTGTTACTGGTATTTGGCATGTCAAATACAACATGGGTAGCTTGCCAGGCTCAGCTGTGCGGGTGGGATACTTGCACAGTAGGCCGAGTATCCCACCTGCACAGCAGAGCCTGGTAGTCACCTCAAAACTCAAGCTAGGCTCAAAGGATTTTCTGAGAACACCACAGCCCTAACAGTACTTGGGGCCAGGAGATAAACATGGCAGCAAATGGTGGGGCCTAGCTGGGTCCCCAGCATTACTCAAAGTCTGTTAGGGGCCCTGGCCTGTTTCTGGGGCCAACACTGTTCCTCCTGACCCATCAACGGAAGAAACAAGGCCAGAGGTTCTTGAAGGTTACATTTAATAAGTCTTCTGTTACTTGTTCCTTTTGCTTCATCTTGGGGGCTCATTGCAGGAATCTCTCTCCAGGGAACACTGGCTCTCTGCTGGTAGGTTCTCTGGAAGGCTGTTCGCCTCAAAGTATCTGTGCAGGCTTCTCTCTTCTTCAGGGCTTTTCTCTTCTGAAGGTCTTTGTTTAGTGCTTATATCTTCAGGTTATCTCTTAGGACATCTCTTTTTCAGGACCTCTTTTCTTAGGTCTTTTCTGGTCAGGGCTTTTCTCTTCAGGGCCTCTTTTCTCTGGACTCCTTGGCTATATCCCTATCTTTGTTTCACTACATAACACTGTTTCATCCTGTTGCCTCTATTACACTATTTTCTAAGTCCCCAAATGATACTATTTCTCTGAGTATACCATTTGGTCCTATTGCCCCTGTTGCCCTGTAGACCTGTAGCCTTGGTGCTAGCCTTTGGGCTCAGGTACCAGGCCTTGTGGCTCTGGTGCTGACCTTCGGGCCTAGGTAGAAGAAGCAGCTTCTCCTCCATGGTCTAGCTATTCAACCCATGCACCAGGGCCATATGGGCCCCAAATACAAGCCTTGCGGCCCAGACCAGGAGCCACTGTTTTGTCTGTCCGGAGGCCCCCAGGATGCTCTCCTGGGACCCCTATTTATAGTCTCAGGCCAGGTTCAGAATCTTGGGCTCAACTAACAGCTTCCCTACTTGCTTATGTATATCTTACATATACATATATGCATATATACATGTATATATGTACATATACACATATGCATATAGATATACATGTATATATGCATATATGTCTATATACACACACATATATACATATATATATAATTGAGCTGTGATTGGTGATGGTTGAGCACCTTTCATATATATGTCTGTGTATTTTCTTTGAAAAAAAGCTATCTAAACAGAGGGTATAACAATAGTGCATGGGTATTCTTTGCATGTGGGCAACTCCTTTTTTGATACCGTGAACCACCAGGAGTGATCTTTGAGCAGTCAAGAGTAGCCCCTGAGTACTGCTATACGTGGCTCAAACCAACTTCCACTCACCTAATTGAGCAATTAAGTTCCTTTACACACTTTTTTGGATGTTGCTAATGATTTTGCTGTTGAGTTGTATGAGTTGCTTGTGTATTTTCTATTATAATTTTAGATCCGAGCTATAATGTTTCCATATATCCTCTCATCCCATAGGCTATTTCCATCTAGTTGATTTCTTGTTGTCAGCTGTAGTGCAGTTTGTTCAGTTTTTCTTTTCAGCCTGTATTTGGGTGATATATCACCCCAAAAAAAATGTGAAAACCAAAGTAAAAGCATTTTTCCCTATATTTTCTCCTTGTAATTTTAGGGCTCCAGTTCTTAAAATATTTAATTCATTTGATTTTATTTTTTGTGAGTAGAATAAAGGTAAGAGTCTAATTTCATTCTTTTGCCTATTGGTATCCAACATCCCCAACACCATCCTTTCCCCTTCAGTACTCTTGACACCCTTATCAGAGACTAGGGTAACTATATACGCATTTTGTGCATACTTTTTTATTACAGGAAATATTTGTCCACATTACATTATTGGTTTTGTGTAAGTACCTGAATAAAAGTCTCATAAATCATATTATTGAGACTCCAAAAAATATAATTGTCTAGGATTATTTATCTTGCCATTTATTCCTATTAAAATGAAATTTGGAAGATTTATTAAGGAAAATGTAATTACTAGATACTTGATATGCAGTTTGAGTCACCATCCTTTGTGAAGGGAGTGTCTTCATTTAATCAAGCCCTAGTCTTTTCCAGGTGCTTAATGGTAAAATAATTTCCTTTTTGCTTCAATGATAAAATGGGTAAAATCTGACAGTCATTTGGGCTTTCAACACAATCTTTAAAAATGATAAATGAAGAGGGCAAATAGCATTAACCTTTTAAGATAGTTCTCAAGCAAGAACCCAATAGGGAACAAGAAGTCTTTGAAAGAATAGCAGTCCAAGTTTTTGAGCCAGAGTGCCATGTGTTTATTAGGGCATGTTTAAGGGACAAAAAGAGTGACTTCACAAATAGGGAGTAGTGAAAAAGGACAAATGTTTCTGGTGTTCAGATGAAGTAGAAATAGTCTGAGGTTTTGTGTTACATTATAATTTATCTTCATTTCAGCATTACTCAAATATCTGTTTACTAGGTAATGACTTTTTCAATAGTGATGGAAAATAGCATTTTCCCCATGGAAACAGTTCTCTTCAAACAGCTTTCTTGATCACACTAGTTGGGAATGTTTTTGCCATTTTCCATTCAATGATCTCTAGATTTAGCTTTATTACTTTCCTTAAATAAGAATTATATATGTCTATATTTTTCTTATCTACTGAGACCAAAATTCCAAACAGGATCGGACCACCGTCTCCTTCGTGCAAAATTATACTTCACGTAACTGGGAGAAAAGGCTGCAAACTTTAAGAAGAGAACTCCCAGAACGACCACCAACTGGGAACTCTTTGGCACCACTGTGGAAACATGGGAAGATACCATCATTGATGACATCAATGAAGAATACAATCGACAGGTTCAGCACCTCCATAATTGTGCGAAGAATGCTGAGAGAGAAAAAACCACAAAAGGACCCCTGTCTTCAGAAAGTCTTGAGCTCATTCGCCAACGTGGCAAGGCAAGAGCCTAATGCAACCAAATTCTAACGTCTAAGCTCGCAAAACAGTGCAGAGAAGTGATGAAGGGAAGATCTCAAAGAGAGAAGAGCAGAAATACTGGATTATTCAGCAGAACCGGGGAAAAGCATTCACAATGCCCGCCTGTCCTTTGCCAACTATAAGACCAAGATGACTGCCCTCTGACGCCCTGATGGATCAATCACATCTTCATGAAAGGTAATGGAGAATATCGGTGACTTCTACTCAGATCTATTTGTTAGCCACGTCCACCTGCCCACATACAAATTCCACAGGATGGATATGTCTTTCCCAACGTTCTCCCTTCTGAAATCCAACATGCCATTTTGTCGATAAAGAAAGAAACAGCACCAGTCTCAGACAAAAGTCAGACCCGAAAACCTGAAGAATCTGCCATCAGCACTCATCAATACACTAGCTCAGCTCTTCACACGCTACCTGTCTGAATGCAAGGTGCCCTCCCAATGGAAAACCAGCAAGGACAGTACGACTGTTTAAGAAGAGAGACATCAGCAACTGTTGCCCCATCTGCCTGTTGTCCGTCATCTGCAAGCTGTTCACTTCGAGTCATCCTGAACAGGATTGGCAGAACATTAGATCAAGGACAACTATGCGAGCAAGCTGGCTTCTGAAAAGGATTCAGCACAATCGACCATATCCACACAGTAAACAAGCTCATTGAGGTTTGTAGGGAGTTCATGATGCCGCTCTGTCTCACGTTCATTGATTTAAAGAAAGCCTTTGATTCTGTGGAGACCAAAGCGGTTATCGAAGCCCCTAGCCAAACAGGGTGTTCAAACCCAATACATCAAGATCCTTCGTGAGCTGTATTACTGATTCAGCACCAGGATCTCACCATTCTACAAAAGAAGTGATCATTAATGTGAAAAGAAGGGGTTCGACAGGGGTGATACCATTTCACCAAAACTTTTAAGCGCCATCCTCGAGAACATCATGCAACAATTAGAATGGGAAGGAATGGGAGTTAAGATAGATGGTCGGCAACTACACCACCTCCACTTCACTGATGACATCGTTCTAATAACACCAAACATTAGCCAAGCGGCACAAGTGCTGACTGACTTTGACTGAAAATGTGGAAAGATAGGTCTACAGCTGAATCTTAACCAAACTATGTTCATGAAAAAATGAACTAGTTTCAGAGGCCCCATTTACTATCAATGGAACAAACATCTCTGAATACAACAGTTATGTGTACCTAGGTCGAGAAGTCAACATGATGAATGACCTAAAACCTGAGCTGCACAGGAGGAAGAGAGCGGCATGGATTGCCTTCAGAAGCATCGAAGAAATAGTAGAAAAGACAAAGAACCTCCGGCTCTGGGCACATCTCTTTGACTCCACTGTTCTCCCTGCGTTAACATATGCCTCAGAGACCTGGGCCCCTACGAAAGCACGATGAGAATGATATTCGGGTCTCCCAGAGAGGAATCAAAAGAGCTATGCTTGGAATATCACGCCTCACTCAAGTGAGAGAAGGAATCCGAGTTCTGACCTCCGTCACTGTTCGAATCAGGGATGCTGTCTCGTTTGCCAAGGCATCGAAAATCAGATGGGCTGGACATGTAATGCGATTTGGAGATGGCCGCTGGACTAGAGCCATTACCAATGGATCCCAGGGGACATCAAAAGATCACGTGGCCGCCCACCTACAAGATGGTCAGACTTCTTAGTCACAACCATGAACAAACAGTTTGAGGCTCTTCATATTCCTGAAACAACCAGACGCCATTGGGCTACACTGGCACATGATAGGGTCAAATGGAAATGTTACTGGCACTCGCTGGAGAAAATCGATGAACAACGGGATATCTAGTGATCTAGTGATCTAGTGACACCAATATTCATTAAGAACATGTGATTATGTGATGTGTATTTTCTACCCCCCCACTCCAACAATAAGGTTGTCTTCTGTATATAGTAAATAGTGACTAAGATACAAAAGCAGTCCACAGAATGGGAAAGAATATTCACCCAATACCCATCTGATAAGGGGTTAATATCCAGGATATATCAGGCACTGGTAGAACTTTACAAGAAGAAAACAAACAACCCCATCAAAAAATGGGGAGAAGAAATGAACAGAAACTTCAGCAAGGGAAGAAATTCGAATGGCCAAAAAACATATGAAAAAATGCTCATCATCACTAATCATCAGAGAGATGCAAATCAAAACAACAATGAGATACCACTTTACACCACAGAGACTGGCACATATTCAGAAGAGCAAGAACAAGTGCTGGCGTGGATGTGGGGAAAAGGGGACACTCATCCATTGTTGGTGGGAATGCCGGCTGGTACAGCCTTTCTGGAAAACAATATGGACTTTCCTCCAAAGACTAGAAATTGAATTCCCATTTGACCCAGCCATACCACTCCTGGGAATCTACTCTGGGAAACCAAAAATACGCAGCGGAAACACCATCCCTACTTTTATGTTCATAGCAGCATTATTCACAATAGCCAGAATCTGGAAGCAACCAGAGTGCCCAAAAATCGATGACTGGATAAAGAAGCTTTGGTACATCTACACAATGGAATACTATGCAGCTGTTAGGAAAAATGAAGTTATGAAATTTGCCTATAAATGGATGGACATGGAGAAGATTATGTTGAGCGAAATTAGCCAGAAGGAGAGAGACAGATACAGAATGACTGCATTTATTTGCATGGCATAAATATATATGTACATATTATGAAACCAATATCCAAGGTCAAGTGAAACATATATCGGGAGGTCTTGTCAAAGGTGGAAATTATCACAAACGTGTGGGAGTCAGAGTTTAGGTAAGACAGAAAATGGAACAGGGTGCTAATAATAGTCGAGGGTACTAATGCCAACCTAGAACTGAGCATTAAATAGAGGCAAAAGGATACAAATGACAACCTTTTAATGTATGTTCTGTAATCCATAGTCTGGAAGGGAAGGAAAAGAGAAAGAGAGAGAAAGGGAAAGAAATAAAGAACCTGCCATGGAGCAGGGCTTGGGAAGGAGGAGGGAACCGGGGATGTTGGTGGTGGGAGATGGGCACTGGTGGAGGGACGGGTGCTGAAACACTGTATGACCAAAACCCAAACATGAACTTTTTTAATTGTAAAAAAAAAAAAAAAAAGAGAAGAAAAAATATATATATAAAATAAGTGCATAGGTGGGTATGTCAGATGAGGATTTCACAGCCCTTCAGTAATAAGCACAAGATGAGAGTAAATGAGAGAGAAGGACCCTGAATTGCTTAACTTTGTCTAAAAGCATAAAACATCATATGCCAGGAATTAGGACAGACTTAAGTTCTCCACTTTTTCTGTTAAGCATTCCATGCCTTTTAATATTCCCTCATGTACACATTTTTAAATGATCAATTTATAAAGGTGATTTTAGTAATAGTGAACATATTTATGTTTATAGGGCATGGTGTTATTAAAGCAGATATCTTTTATATCTTTATCATATTTTTCACATTAATTATTAATTTTTATTTATTAATGAACTTTCTATATTAGCACTTTGTAGTTAAAAATTTCAGGGAAGTCAAGTATCTGTTACTTTCTTTAAATTACACAGCAAGACTATTAGAGTCAGCAAGATATTTTTTTCTTTTTGAATTCTGTATAGAATCTGGTACCATCAACCCTTAGTCATCATTAACATCGATAATGATAATTGTATTTTCTTGCAGAGTCCTGGTTGATAACACACATTACAATTCATCAAAAGTGAATGGAAGCAAATTATATATATAGCCTAATTATTTTTCATAATGTTCAATATGTATTGGTAGATGATTTTTTGTTAAAGTGAAATTCAAATTACTATATGAGTCTGATGTTTTCCTCTGTCTAAGCAGCTGGTAAGGACTAGTTCCTATCTTTGAAAAATTGAAAGCTCAGGATTGTCCAATAATAAAATCAGAACAAGCTTTCACATTCCTGAATATAAAATCTATCTCAGATCACTTGTCTTCCTATGGAAGCTTATTAAGCACATCTGGTATAAAGACAGACACTCATCATGAACATGACAAATCTAACAACAAATGTACAGCATAGTTAGGAGAAAACAAGGGACTAAATGTATCCACAGTTCTTCTCTCTGTACGATGACTCAAGTATCTTTCCAAAGGAGTCAGAGGGGTATTTTCCATACACCATACTCTAGTTTGCAAGGAATGTACAACTTACAAAGAGGACTGGTATAAAGGGGTCCTAACTGCCTGCGTCCACCTATGGCTTGTGTTCAATGGGGACTACAAAGACCATTGACTCCTTTTTTAATAGTTTATATTTCATATATAGAAAGGAGTGGCCAGAGTGCCAGTAAATGGGTAGGATGGTTGTCTTGCATGCAGCTGACCTGGGTCTATTCCCATACCCCAGATGGTCCCCTGAGAACAGCCAAGCATGGCCCCTCAGCACAGAGTCAGGTGTAAGCCCTGAGCACTGCCAGGCTGCTTTAGCCCAAACACACACACACACACACACACACACACACACACACACGGGAATATGATGTACATTGTTATTGAATTAATCAGGAGTAGGAATTAGATTTTGGGTTAAGGGTTAAGAAACTTGCTTTGATGTGGTGATGTGGCTGACACTAGCTCACTTACTACCACCACATAGTACTCTCAGGATCTCCAAATACCATCCAAGCAATCCCTGGCACAGCAAGCCCCAAGTAGCACCACATTTACAAGCCCTCAGTTGAACTACTAGTTTGGTGACCAAGTATGGCCCGGAGGTCCTCTGGACCTTCTGACCACTGCCTGGGTTATGCTAAATAAATGAATGATGAAATAAAATAAACTAGAATAAGGATAAAAACAGTATTATATATTCTAGCTCTTATTAGCTGTTCCTGGACCAAACCACCAGAATAGCCTCATGGGTGATGCAGTGCTGAGAATTGAGCCCAGGGTCTCCGACATACAAAACATGTGCTCTTCCACTTTTATATCTTCCTTTTTAGTTCTTGAGACTGCAACTTGAAAATTGCCAAGAGGGACTACAGCAGGATGAATGTTGACCTCTGTGCTTTCGGAATAGGATGTTGTTTCCGTAGATACTCCAACAGCATTCTGTCACTAAAGAGGTTACATAGTTTTCATTTGGTGGTCAGTATTTCTGGGTTTGTTTGTTTAAAATCCAGCTCCTTTTCATCAGAAATTGGAGACTATGCTGTCTCCCACTGTGGGAGAACAATGCCAACATTTTATTTGCCCCACACTAGTATTCATAAGAGTGGTTGATCCTGCAAGCTGTGATCTAATCATCCTTGGTTTGCTAGGAAACAATTTAATCTTTACTGTGTTTATCCAGCCTCCCTCCAGATTGACATGTAGCATTGCCTCCTCAGACGGTGAATCCTAGGAAGCTTCTGAAAGAAAATTAATAGTGCTCTACAGCTACCACTACCAGATAGTAGAACTGACCTTAATTTTAAAAACAAACTGCAGAGTGATCTCTATTGATTTCTCAAGAGATATTAAGGTTTTAGACACTCAGTTACTTTTCCTGAAGTCAATCAATGAAAAAAAAATGAAGTTATCCTCAACCAAGTTTGTGTTCTCAGAAATAACAGAATGGCTGTCTTGTACTGGTGTTGCCCTGGCAGTTTGCTAGGAACACTAACTCCCCAAATTCTGCTGTCAGGAGAGGAGGTTATACAAGCACATAAACAAAGCTGTTCTGTCAGCCAAAATACCAGTTAAACTGTGTTTTCTATGGCATAAATAAATGTTCCCTTTAGATGCAGTCAATGTGAGAAAAACAAGGAAATTACAAAGAGTAATTTTAATGTTAAAATGGCAGGAGGTTAAGAGACATGAAGAAAGTTCTAATTGTTTCACAAACAGTTCCAGTAATCCACCCTAAACAGCTGGGCCTACATAATCAGCACCAGGACCTTTTGGAGGAAAACATCTCAAAATGAGAATGAGAAAAGCCAGCTACATCGTCATCCCAATAATGTATTTAAAGAAATTGCCAAAGAAATGTAGCCCCCTAGCCAAACATTCAAGTTTTGCTCTTTTCTCCCAGAAGGTGAATCTATGCAAATAAGATGTCGTCCTAAAAATAAGTTGTTGCTTTTTTTTTAAAGTCACATTTTACCTGAGCACATAGGCACAGCTACCAAGGCTTACACAGAGGCAGTACCACATCTTGATATGACCTACTAAAAGTCCTTAGGTCCTCTCAGTGTTTAACCCTAATCTAAACACTGGAAATAAATTGTTTTATCACTGAATTAAGGGAGTGTTTCTTTTTCTATTTCTCTGAATAATATAAAAATATAAATATTTATGGATTTGTTTCTCCTAACGAAAGCCTTTGCCCTCAGGTTAAGCCATCTTGTTCATCTGGGCTACAAGATTAACTTCATCTGTTTGAGGGGGCTGGAAAAGTACAGAGGATAAGTCACTTGCCTTGCACAGGCTTGTCCTTTATCCCCACCCCCCCACCCCCGGTCTGGCTCAATCCCCAGCACAGCATACAGTCTTACAAGTAATGGCAGAACATCATGAGGAAGGATCCCTGAATACCAAGTCAGTAGTAAACCCAGAGCACAGCTGGGGTAGCCTATCCTCCCAAAAGTTTATTTGGCACTTAAGCAAAATCGTTTATCTGTTGGCACTTAACTATGTATGTATATGTCTACATGTGTTTCTCTTCCTGCTTATTCCCTACAAAATGTAGATGGTAACAGAGAATGAGTGAAAAATATTTGCAAAACAAATTTTAAAAGAAGACAATAGAATGGGAGGAAACTTTATTAGCACAAGAGATATAAATAAATGGAGCAAAAGAGCTAGGGAGGCTTTATTATAACTAAGTAGGTAACAGAGTTCTGTTCAGTTGTTGTACCTATGCCCTAAATTTAGTCCTTAACTTCAGCAATGACATAGTGACAAAGTAAACAGAGGTAATAAAACTGTTATCATTATATATGAGGTCAAGCAAAAGCTTTGGAGTTTCTCAAAAGGATCACAGCTTCTACTTGAAAGCTCTTTAAATTCTTGGTTGAGTTTCTGTGTTGAAAATCACTGTCACTGTATCACTGTCTTCCCATTCATCATTGATTTGCTTGAGCGGGTTCCAGTAACAGCTCTATATGTCCTGTCTCATGCTAGTAAAGGCCAAGGACATCTTCTTGCTCCAGGAACATAAAGAGCCTCAATCCATTCCGGAATGAGGTCTATAATTGTTACTGGTATTTGGCATATCAAATACAACATGGGTAACTTGCCAGGCTCTGCCGTGCAGGTAGCATACTCTTGTAGTCATCTCTAAGTCCAGCATTTATTGATGAACCACGCGGCTGCTTGCGGCCGTGCGAGCCGGGCTGTGATAGACTGGTCTGCTGGGTGGAGTTCTGACGAGAGAGAAGTCCGGATGTGGAAAATGGAGGCCCTCATGGAGTGGGGGGGTCGTCTGGCTTGTTGCAAGGCTCTGCTGGGGTGGCGGGCCAGGGCTAGAACCCGCCATCCCTCCTGGGTGCCTCGTGAGTGGCTGGGCACAGGGAGAGCAAGGAGCAGCTCTGCCCCATGTCTGCCCGTGTTGTAGATTTGGAAATGTGTTGAAAATACTGGTAAATATCTTGGACAAAATCTTTAAGAGCACCAACACAATAAAGATACACCCAGTGTGTGTAGTAATGTAATCTGAACAAAGTTGATTATAACTTCTTGTTTCACATTGGTGAAAGCATTTTCATTTTGAAAGCAAAGGTAATACAGTTCTTGCACAGAGAATTCTGGTAGTGATTCCACCCAAAGAATAGACATAATGTGCCCATAGTTAAATAGATGGATTACAGGAACTTATCTGTAATTAATTCTCATGTTGAAAGTAACTTAATAGAAAATAGATACTGTGTCCTATTGAGCAGTTACTGTGAACCAGTAACTATAACTATAACTGTTTATAAATATTTATTCATCTTAGGACTCTTTAAAACAATTAGCACTATTCTCCACCTCTGTATTTTACAAAATTAGAATATAAAAGCTGAAGAAGAGTCAAAATGGAAGGTTTGAATAGAAAGAAAAAAAAATTGCTTTGTTTGAGAACCAAAAGATAACTCAGTGACTAAAGAGCCTGCTTTGCAATTTGACTGGGTAAGTCTTACCCTTTGTGCTGCTCCAAGGGTGTGGCAGAATCCTAGCTGCTGGGCACTGAGATCACTAGTATTGCAAGTGGTCTCCAGTTTTGCTGGAGTCAAAAGTGTGTAAGCACCCCAACTAAAAAGGGTTTAAACCCCAGTGAGCACTGTGACAAAAAAACATGTGAGCACTGCAGCAGCTCTTAGTAATTTATAACCAGAATGTGTGTGAATACCACAACTATCTCACATGTGACAGGACATATTGAGATTTTACTGGTGCCTGCTCGAGCAAATCGATGATCTACGGGAAGACAAGTGATACAAGTGATACCAAAACTAAACTGTGAGAGTAACACAGTCCACCATTTGTGCATCTAGGTTAAATATATACAGAGCTGGTATTAGCCCTTTTGACCTTTATTCACACATGCTCCCTTCTCTGTCTTCCCACACGTTTGTGGTAATTTCCACTTTTGGTTTTGCTTATATTCAATGCTCAGTTCTAGGCTGGTATTATCAATTTCGACAATTATTAGCACACTGTTCCCTTTTCTGTCTTACCTACTCTGACTCCCACACATTTGTGCTAGATTCCACCTCTTGACAAGACCTCATGATTCATGTTTTGCCTGACCTTGGATATTGGTCTCAGAATATATATGAAAATAAAATATATGTATATATACATTTATATATCACTATCACTATCTTCCCGTTCATCATCGATTTGCTTGAGCGGGTTCCAGTAACATCTCCATATGTCCTGTCTCATGCTAGTAGAGGCCAAGGGCCTCTGCTTACTCCAGGAACATAAAGAGCTTCAAACCATTACATCAGGTCATGGGAATGAGGTCTATAATTGTTATTGGTATTTGGCATATCAAATACGACAAAGGGAAGCTTGCCAGGCTCTGCCATGTGGGTGACATACTCTTGTAGTCACCTCTAAATACAGCATTTATTGATGAACCACGCAGCCGCAAGCGGCCACATGAGACGGGCTGTGCTAGGCTCGTCTGCCTGGTGTTCTGACGAGAGGGAGGTCTGGATGTGGAAAATGGCGGCCCTCATGGAGTGGGGGTGGGTGGTCGTCTGGTTTGTTGCATTATATATTTATATAATGCAAATAAATACAGTCATTCTATATCTTTATCCTTTTGGCTAATTTCACTCAACATGATCCTCTTATAGGCAAATTTCATAATTTCATTTCTCCTAACAGCTGCATAATATTCCATTATGTAGATGTACCAAAGTTCCTTTATCCAGTCATCAGTTCTCAGACACTGGTTGTTTCCAGATTCTGGCTATTGTGAATAGTTCTGCTATGAAAATAAAGTGTAGATGGTGTTGCCACTGTGCGTTTTTGGCTTCCCAGGGTATATTCCTAGGAGTGGTATGGCTGGGTCAAGCGATAGTTCAATTTCTAGTCTTTGGAGGAATGTCCACATTGTTTTCCAAAAAGGCTGTACCAGTTGACATTCCCATAAACAAAGGATGAGAGTCCCTTTTTCTCTGCATCCATGCCAACACTTGTTGTTCTTGCTCTTTTGGATATGCGCCAGTCTCTGTGATGTGAGATTGTCGGGGATGCCGCCGGGGTCCCCAACAGTGCCGGGAAGCAAGTTCCCTTCTACCTCGGAAGCTGGCAGGGAATGGATGAAAACTCAGGAATCTGATGCGTTTTAAAAGGGCTTTACTATCACAGGTTCCGATATACAATCCAAGAGCAGGAAAAACCTCCGGACTCGGGTTCCCAGCTAGGCCCCAGCCACATGTAGGCCCAACAGAGAATGGAGAGGACAGAGAAGCAAAACACCAAGAGAAGCCGAAAATGGCAAAAGGGGAAAGAGAGGGGCTTCTTTCTTCCTGCAGCTTATTTTATAGCTAGAAATCCGCCCAAACTTCCCAGCCCAGCCCACTTTGGGCTGGGCTATCTAGAGATGAAAACAGGAAAATAGCTCTACAGAAATGTAGCAACTTCAGGAGACCATCTGGCTGTTTACAAGGACCCAGAGCTAATTCAAAGCCTCCTAGCAGAGCTGGGAGGAGCTATAAGCTAAATGTAACTTCCTCTGGCAGGAAGGATCAAATGCCCTCAGGTAATTTCTCCCAGCACCTCACCTAATGTCTTGAGCCAAGATCTGCCTGGAAATGCCTTTATAGGGTAGAGAAGGGGGTTTTGAGATGGCATGTCTCTGTACCAAAGACTAATACGGAATGCCAGTTAAATATTTCTGCAAGCCTTCACAAGAGTCTCTTCTACTTCACGGTAGTTTTGTATTTTAGTTGTCTTTGAGTTATCAGGGAGCCATGCTTGCTTGCTTGTAGGTAAACAGCATTTCTCTCTGGTCTAATTACTTAGAGATCCAACGTGGCCAGGCAAATATGCTGTTAAGATCTAACTAGTCCCACGATGATTGTGGTAGCATGAGAGAATATTTATACTTTTGCTCCTTTGTCAAAGATTAAATGGTCATGTATTTGATGTTGGGTGTCAGGATACTCAACTCTATTCCATAGGTTCACAGACCTGTTTCTATTCCAATACCATGCTGCCCTAATTACTACTGTTTTGTAGTTGAGTTTGAAGTTTGGAATGGTGATGTGTTCATCTTTTTTTCTCCAAGAATTGCTTTAGCTATTCTTCGGGGTTTATTATTCCATACAAATTTCAGGAGTGTTTGGTCAATTTCTTCGAAGAATATCATGGGTATCCTTATAAGGATGACATTGAATCTGTATAAAGCTCTAGGGTGTAGTACCATTTTGATAATGTTGATTCTCCATGAGCAGAGAATGTGTTTCCATTTCCTCGTGTGCTCTTTTATTTCCCATTTTATGGAGAGTTTTTATCATGAATGGGTGTTGGATCTTGTTAAATGCTTTCTCAGTGTCTATCAATAGGATCATATGGTTTTTATTTTTTCTCTTATTGATATAATGTATTATGTTGTTTGACTTGTGAATGTTGAACCATCTTTGCATTCCCAGGATAAATCCTACTTGGTCATGATGTATAATCTTTTTGATGCGTCTTTGGATTCTGTTTGCTAGTATTTTTTTTTTTTTTTTGCTTTTTTGGGTCACAGCGATGCTCAGAGTTACTCTGGATCTGTGTTCATCAGGGAGGAAGAATACCCACTGGGCTACGCCCGCCCTGTTTGCTAGTTTTGTGAGATTTTAGCTTTGTGTGTGGTCTCTGACTGCTTTGGGTATCAGGGTGGTATGTGCCTCGTAGAGCTATATGGGAGTGTTTCTGTTTCTTCTACTTCCTGGAATAACTTAAAAAAGTTTGGCAGTAGGTCTTCCTTAAAGGTTTGGACAAATTCACTAGTGAATCCATCTGGATCTGGGATTTTGTGTTTGGGCAGACTTTTAATTGCTGTTTCAATTTCTTTGATGGTGATAGTCTTCTTCAGGTATTGCAGGTCTTATTGTTTCAGCCATGCGAGATTATAGGACTTCAGGAATTTATCCATTTCTTCCAGGTTCTTATGTTTTGTGGTACACAGGCTCTCAAAGTAATCTCTGATGATCTTTTGGATTTCTGTGGTTTCTGTTATGATTCCCCCTTTTCATTTCTGTTTCTATTTATTAAATGCAATTTAATGCACATCTTTATCTTAACATTCCCTTGGGTCATTTCTCAAGTAATAGTTTAAGTTAATTGGGTTTATATAAGAAATTATGAACAATTTTATATGCACAATTCTTTGTTATATAGGAAAATTGTTACTCATTCTTCTCAATTCCCTATAATTTAAAGAAATCAAACATTCAGTGTTGTAATTGAAAAAATTTTCTTAAAGACTCAAAATTGTGAGCTTCCACTAGAGCTTGATTTTTTTTCCATTCAGACTTTGAAAACTGTAGTGGACTTCACTGATGTTTTGCCAAAGTGTCGCTTCACTTATTTAATGACAAGGAAATTACAATTCAGGTTTTATACATATATAAATTGTATATTGTATATATCATTCAATATGACTGTTAATCATTTCTTGTCTGTGTTCTTTGTATTTTTTATTAAATATTAGCCAATTAGTGACATGGCAGACCTTAATTTTTTATTGAGTAACTAAAATAACTAGATAACATTATTTTGCTTGATTTCCATGAGGACAAAAACTGACTGGGCACAATTCCATCTCTTGCTGGAAAGCAAATGATCGTATTATTGTAATAATTGGCACAACATTGTGAAGAATTCAGACCCAACCAATTTCATTTCTTGGTATGACCAGTGATGAGCCATTCAGCCTGAAAATAATTTAATTCCATTCCCTATGACATTCAAATTAATCAGACAGAAGACATGATCTATGCCAAGCATTTCTCACACTGTGAGCCTGTGAATACTCAGTATTCTTATTTAACATCTGATTTCTTTTATATTGATTTCTTTAAGCTCTTTCCATTTTAGCACATTATTCTTTTTCCTTTGTTTTCAGGTATCAATTTCTTTATCCTTTGTTTCCAGAAATCAATCCCCTCCTTAAACTTAATCTCATTTTGCAAGAAAAAATAATAATTCAGGTTTTGAACCTGCTGGAACTAAATGTGATAAATATACATTTCATTTTGTTAATGAGGTAAAAATGAATGATTTAATGATATCAAGATTAGAAGGATAATTGAAAGTCTTTAGAAATTGTCTTTAGAAATGAATGAAAGCAAATTCAAAAACAACTGTAAAGCTTAAACTGATGTCAATGAATTTATTAAAAGACATGCGTGGAGGCTTTGATGAGAAATGAAAATTATTTTACAGAAACATATTCTGTAATAGTATAGTCAGTGTGACTCTATGAATTCATGCTTATTGTACTACCTCTAATAGGTACTTTTCAGGTCTCTCCTGGAGACTTCTTGTGCTCTGAGGTTCTGAACTATTTTGTTTCACTTTAAGTGCTGTAACTGTAGTAGGGGTGCACCAGCATACACTAGAGTAAATGTGCTGTGAATTCTCTCTGTACTCATTGAGGTTCTGCTTTGCTCTTTTTTTACCTAAGTGAACATTGTATAACTCAATAGTGATGTCTCTCTATCAGCCCTGATTATTTTCTTTCAGTCTAAACATTCATACATCTATGTGGTGCAAGATCTTATGTGCTTCTAGATGTCCCTATGAAGACTAGTATGTTGCTATTAAGCTTCTCCATATCTCACCTACTGTTTTCTATATATCTGAACACCAATAATCTCTTTCTTGCTATATTCCAGATAATAACCATATGCTGGATCATTACCTTTTTGTGTATTACCTTAAATTGAGTAGTATACTCTAATTGCCTTGTATAAACCTCCCCGTTCTTTTCCTGGTTCTGATATAACCTAATTCATTATGTTCAATATTCAATCTCTTAATTAGGCCAAATATACCCAAAGTAATGAGTCCTGTTATGAAATATTATATACTAGAAGGTTTTTTTTTGGTCGTTTTGGGCCTCTCCAGGTGATGCTCAGGGCTTACTCCTGGCTCTACACTCAGGAATTACTCCTGGCAGTGCTTGGGGGTTCATATGGGATGCCAGGGACCAAACTAAAGTTAGCAGCTTGCAAGTAAAATGCCTATCCCACAGTACTATTGCTCCAGCCCTATAAGCTTTTTTTTAAAAAAAAAAAAACTTTCATCATGTATCAGAGAAAAAGTGGCATCACATATTTCAAAGCCAATTCTTAGACTCCTCCAAACAAGTAAAGCCCCATTTCACCCCATCTAGCTAATCCAAGGTTTTGATCTCTAAATAATTCATTTTCTCATTATAATTTATCTCTCTCACGACTTTCAACATTGCCTCCACAAAAGTACTAGCTTTTCAGACTTTAGAGAGAAAGAAAACCATCTCTATTTTGCTGTTAGCACTTAGAAAAACAAAAATGTTTTCTGTTATTTTTCTTTCTGTCTAATCATTTAGAACAAAAGGCTTACAGGTAGTCACCTCTCAGGTTTTACCATAAATCCCCCTTTAAGTCTTAGACTATGACTTGTTCTTTCCCTAGCCACACTGCTGAAATATTTTTCCAATAAATGAAGCTGGTGGTATTTTATTAGTTCCCATTATTCATCATCTCTGTCCACAATGATATTAATAGTCACTATTTATTGAATAGCTATTATATGCTTCGAAATGCTCTGGCTTAATTATTGTTTACTGAATATATGCCCTAATGGCACTTCCTCACTTTCAGAATAAATGGGACATTAAATATGCAATTCCTCATGAAAACTAGCCTAGGCATGGATTACGGTTTGGCTATGTCCGGTTTTCTTTCTGTCCCATCATTTGCTATTCTCTTCCCTGGGAATTACCTTATGTGCCCTTGGAGAGGCTTTCCTGTTCAGTATCACATTCTTCTTAGGGGAAAAAAAAACAGCTACTTTTTTTCCTGCCATAGAGGCAAATGGGAGGGAGGGGTATAACTGAAACCCAATCATGAAAGACTTTGTGACTATGTTTATCATGGTGAATGAATTAAAACAAAATAGATTAAGAAATTCAATAATGTTAATTTTCCTAATAATATGGGTATAGAAGCTAAGAGCATATTATAAACCACAATATGATAGGAGCACATCTTTGCATGCCTAGCTATAGAGAACCCCCTGGCTACTGGTGAAATCAACATATCATGATCTGTTTTCTCCAGTGTATACTGCAAATGCACTTTGCCAGAAGGTTTTCTTTTCAGACTTCATTTATTATTATATTGTTGATACCATAATATTATTATTAGTTATTAATGAAAACAATAAGATAATCTTACAAACAAAAGCACATGTGGAGCAAGCTACACATAAAGCCCTAAAATTCCATTTTACTCTTCGCAATTGAAAGCCGTTAGAATTACCACCATCCATATCGCCTTCTATGACAGATACACATCCACAAAAACTCAGAAATAAAATCTTTTAGACGTTCTGCATGTAAAAAGCCAGATAATTAAGTATCTAAAAATATATTTTCAAAAGGGAGCAACAATATATTGAGCCTAAACATAGAAAACTTTCTTTATACAGTATTATTCCTATGGTCATGTACAATACAAATTATTGTATTTGTCTTTGCTTTTTTCTTATGAGTTTAAACTGTCTTATAACGCCCGTAAAATAGAAAAAAGTGTTTGTTGATAAGCCCTCTTCTAATACTCTGTGAAGTCAAGGTAAATGTACAATAAATATGCAATAAAGTAGATAAAATAAAAGGCAAGTAGTTTATTAATTGAGAGAGATTATTACCTGTGTGTGAATCTTGAATTTATCTGCCATGAAATCAATCCCCCACAATTTACTGCTCAGTGTGCCAGAGGTGTGGAAATGCCAGCTGATGCCTGTGTCTGCAGCTTCTGGGTAGATTTAGGTTACAAGAGGCATGGACATGAGGCTGAGGGAAAAGAAAGAAGTCAGGGCATATCTCCTTTCCCCCTTGTTTTGAGTGCAGGTTGAACAAATGCTGCTATGAATTCATGATTCTATTTCATAGCTGCCAGGGCCTCTCATTGTAAGTGTCTTTTGTGTAAATTCAGTCCCTGGGTTCTGCTAACACTATGGATTCTCTTAGCCCGTTCAGTCTAGAGTGTGAGAGAAGCTTCCTGAGTTACTGATCCTGAAAGTTACTTTCCAGGTCCCCTTCAGTCTACCACTGTTTATCAATTCCATGTA
>JAJIBD010014656.1:0-14711 GCA_021461705.1 Cryptotis parvus | reverse complement strand
GCACAAGTACGCATGGCAGGTCCTCAACATACGGCAGGGCCCTGGCAGGTACTCGCACATGCAACACAGGCACCGATGCACATATGCACACAGGTGTCCGTGTAGGTACCCGTGCATGCACACGGGAAGGGACCCTCACTCATGTAGGTGCTCCCGCACACAGGCAGGCACTCACACGCAGATACCGCTCGCAGTTGGCGGATACTTGGGCTCACAGGTGCTCACCTGCACGAGCCCCGAGGACAAGCTGGGGTTGAACATAGGCCAGTCCCTGCCCAACCCAGCACTGCCCTGCGCCTCCCTCTGAGCACCATCTTCCTCCGCAGGGCACAGCCCCTAACCTTGTACCCTGGCCCTCCTGCCCTGCCTCCATGGCACACTCTTGACACTCCACACTGCCCTCACCTCCGTCCTACACTCTGCTCTTCCTCCTGCTCACCTCTGTTCTCATCTTCTGCTGCTTTCTCGGGTCCACACCGGCCTCCTTCATACACACACCCCATTGTTGCGGCCCCACCAGCTTAGAAAGCCGAGTTCTAGAGCCGCCGATAGGCTGGTCCCGCCAGGCTTGAGGCAGGTTTGGAGCCCAGAGCGACTCCTGAACACTCACACCTCCTGGCTGCTTTTGCCTGTTGCCATGGCAGCACTTCCTGTCTGTGGAGGAAGTGCTGCCATATTGGAGCATGGCCCCCAGGAAGCTGGAGATGGCGAAGTGGGGAGCAGGGGCCTGACTTTCTTGCCCCCGGGTAGCAGACAAAGACAGGTCTCTCCTCCTCAGCTTACCCCCACCCCACATCACCTCCATCCCAGAGCCCCCTCTTGCCTCCCCCCCTCCCCATCATCCATCCATTCCCTTCCCTGTCTACCCCAGCTTCATGTAGCCAGCATGGGAGGACAGGAGCTCCAGGAAGTGGGGGTGGGGGGGACACAGGGGCCACCAGGGCGTGTGACTCGGTGGGGGCAGGGGCGGGGAGGCCCTGTGACTCTCCCTCCTCTCCCCCCTCCACCCAGCCTTCCTGCCCCCAACCTTTGGTTTCTCCCTCCTAGGTAGTCCCGCAGCCGCCTGGACACGGCAGAGCTCCTGGGCCTCCGTAACCTTCTTTCCACTCACCCTCTTTCCTTTCAGCTGCTGCCTGAGGGACTCACCCGCGGATCCTCGAAGCCACCCCACGGCGCTGGGGACTGGCCCTCTGGGCGCTGGGCAAGCGGAATGAGGGCAGAGGAGGGGTGCAGTTCAGTGGAGTGGGAGCGGGAGGTTGCAGGAGCCCCGGCGGGAACGTGCCAGCACTCAGCCTGGAGTCTGATTCAGGAGGTGCTCAGTCCCGGGGCAGCTGCTCGCCTCATCTCGCCCCAGCCCACACTGTGGTGGCCCAGCCTCGTTTTCCCCATCTGCACCCATAGACGCCCACTGGCAGTTGTGATCCCTGCCGTGGTCGGGCGGCGGGTGGCCCAGAGCGGGGCCTGCGGGGCCAGGCAGCAGAAACCTGCCGCTGATAGCCTCAGACCCGTGTTGCCTGTGAGTGTTGCTGGAGCTCCTGTGACCACTCCCAGCTCCCTACAGACGGGTGGGAAAGAGGCGGCCAAGCGCTGCGACCCCCAAGACCAGAGACTTGGGGACAGCACCCCTAACTGAAGGGCTCGGGCAGCTTGAACCCCAAGACTTGCAGGCTGGATTGGGGCTATTACAGGGAAGTGGAGGAGCTAGACCAGGCACCCCAGGGTTCCCCAAAGGATCTCTGAGCACCTCCTGAGAGTTGGGACCAAGGCCCCAGCGGTGCCCCAGGGAGATGGCAGCAGGGACAGGGCCCAGGGTCTGAGCCAGGCGAGGATGACCCCAGTGCTGGTTTGGGAGGAGCTAGGGGACAGAGGCCATGGCAGGTTGGGGGACCCCACAGGCCCCACTAATGCTGGATTTGTCTTGCAGCCGCGAACTCTAACCGCCCCTTCCTCCCCCAGGTGCCACCACCCGAGTTTGATCGTGCTCAAGGTCAGGGTCAAGGGTCATGGGTCACAGGTCACAGGTCATGCAGGGTGCCACCTACATGCTCCCAGGACCTGGAGCGCTGGGCAGGTTCTACACCTCCAGTTGCCCTGTGGGAGCCGGGAGGGTGTCCACTCCTCCCGCCCTGCTGTGCCCCCCCAGCCTCCACTCGAGTAGCCCCAGCCTGCCCTCTGACACCCGCCTATGGGGGCACTGCCAGGCCCCATCATCCTGTGTCCCGTCCATCCCTCTCCCTACCTGTGTCTGCTTCCCTGGTCTGGAGGCTTGGGGGGACCCACCTGGGTGCAGGGTGATAGAGGAGGGGTTCACCCCTACTGAACCCCTCAACCAGAACCTGCCTCCCAGCTGGGCTCCCCTGTCCTGGGCCCGTCCCTCCGCACTGAGAGGGGCCCCCTGTCGCCTGCCTGCCTGCCCGCCCGTGCCCCCCGCCCCGTCTCTGTGGGTCTCTGTCCCATCTCCCTGCACCCCTCACCCCAGAGAAGGCACTTGGGGGTGGGAGGGCTGAGCCGATTCTGCGTTTCGGGATTGGGGTGCCAGGAGTAAGGAAGGAAAGGATAAAGGGGGCGTGTTGCCGGAAGGGAACCGAAAGCGATTTAATCTCTTTTTTTTTCTCTTTTTTCTTGCACATTTTTTTTTCAATTTGTTTTCTCTCTCTCCCGACGCTTAAAGTAGAAGTGGAGCAGAAAGGTAAAAGGCCGATACCAATGCTGAGCCCGTAACCGCACTTTGTTCCGCCTGTGCCTGCCCCGGGCACCCCATGCCCCCAACCCTCTGAGCGGGCAGGACCTCCCCGTCCCTCTCTCAGCCTCGCCTCCCAGCTCCCGTCTCCCGCCCCTCCCCGTTGCTCTCTCCTCCCTCCCTGCCCCCTCTGCTCTTCCTTCCTCTCCTCCTCGTTGCCCCTCTGCCCCCAGCCCTCCCTTCTGCTCCCCGCCCGCCCTTTCGGGGGGCTTTTCGGGGAGCCCTGCCTTCCTCACCCTCCTTTTGCCTCCCCCAGGAGAAGTGCATAAGCATCAGAGGGCGGTGGGGCGGTAGGGGCCCCCTGGCTCCCCGACCGGGCGGGGGTGAGCCATCTCTCTCTTCCTCTTCCCCCAACTTTTGTAACGAGTGTCTGGTTGGGGGGTGGGGCGGAGCTGGGGGCGGGGCACCTGGATCTTCCTTTGGGGGAGCAGATTCCTCTCTCCGGGCTTCCTCCTGGTTTAAGTTCCTTCTGGTTTGGCGATTCCAAGACCCAGAGCTGTGTGGAGCACGGAGCACCAGCCCCTCCCCAGACCCCCGGGGCGGGCGGGCGGGGCTTCCTGGGGGGGGGGCGGCCGCACGGGGCGCTGGGGCGGAGGCGCGCGGGCCGGGCTTGGGGACACTTGCGAAGCTGCAGTCAAGGTTTCTTCGGGGCTGTCAGGTCCGAGCACCCGGGAGAGGGGTGCGGGGAGGTCGAGGCTGCCGCGGCGGGGGCCTTCCCAGGGCACCGTAATTTCTCGCCTGCCCCCCACCCGCGGTGGACCGGGCTGTCCAGAGGGGCGTGCCTGAGGGCTGAAGGCACGGGGCTGTTCTCCGAGATGGACACTGCCCGAGGCTGGCCTCCGGTCTGGGACAGCCGTGGCTCTGGCCGGCTCTGCCTGGAAATTACGGTGGTCTGTGGAGCCTCTCCCGGCTGGGAGGTGGGGGCGTCCTTCCAGCTGCTCCCCTCCTCCTGCCCCTCCCCAACTGGAGGGCCTGGGCAGCCAGCCCCTCCCGCCCCCCGCCCTCTCCCTCCCACCCGGCTCCACTCTTCTTGCAGGCCCGCTGGTTCTGACTCCGTAGCTTCATCTTTTCTCTGCAGGGGGTGGGGGTGCAGGAGAGAAGAGGAGGTGCTGTGGGGGCGTCTGTCCACGGACCGAGGCTGACCCTTCCTCTTCTCCCCCATTTCCCCGGGGTCACCTCTAACCACGCTGCTTCCTCCTGCACGCCCCTCCGCTCCTGGCGGGCTCAGGGCCTCCCCTACCCCGCAGAAATAGGTCATGGTTCACCCTGACTTGTTGATGGCGGGTAGGGGGGTGCGCCCACGCCAGTGTCTCAGGCATTGGGGACCTGGTGGAGCCCCGCCCCAGCCTGCCAGGAGCTGGGATCCACCCTCCCTCCTCTGGGGCTCCTGGAGTCAGGGGACCCTCCTGAGCCAAAAAAAAAAGGGTAGGCTGGGCGCGCCCTCCCCAGTATACAGCTGACCTGCTGAAGGTGGGGGTAGGGCTCCCCCCCTCCCCCCCCGTCGCCGAACCCAGCCTAACTCTTGCGCTGCTTTGGTGTTAGACCGAGCAGGAGCAGAGAATTCACTGCAATGTCTGTGGGGTCCCTAGCAGGGAGGTGAGAGGGAGGGCGCCCCAGCGTCCTGCGTGGAGGGGATGTCAGCACTAGGGGGATCCTGGCAAATGGACGCGAGTCCAGACCCCACCCCACCCCGCGGGCAGTAGGTGGCGCTGGGACAGGAGGGGGCAGGGGGGGTGCTCAGGCCAGCTGCGGCCAATGAGATGCAGTTGAGGTTTTCCCCTCCTTTTTCAGGGAATGGGGGGTGGGGGCGGCCCCCCACCTTTCTGACATCAGCTGCCTTGGTCCCTCCTCCCGAGCCGGGATGGTTGCAGGTAAATCGGGGTCCGGGGCAGGGGAGGTGGGAGGGCCTGGCTGGGGCGGTTGGGCCTTCATCCTAACACCTGGTTCCCTCCCCTTGCCCCCTCTGAGCTGGACCTGGGACAGCCCCCCCGAGGGACCCTCAGTCGGGCCCGGCCTTGGAGTGAATTCTCTGCTCACCCTCTCTCCTCCGCCAGGCGGCGCTAACTCTTTCTCCCCAGGTGATGGCCAGCGCGGCGCCCCCGAGGATCCAGGACCTCGCCGCCGCCCCATCCCCATCTCTCCCCTCCACGCAGCTCTCCTCCCCTCCCCTCCGACCCGCTCCCGCACCCCCTGCGTACCCCTGTCAGTGTCTGCTGCTGAACCACCTCCCTGAGAGACCCTGCCGGCTGTGGGCAGCGGGCACCCCATACCCAAGGCTGCTGGGGACTGGGTTTCTCTCCCCACCCGCACCCCCAGAACACGCTTCCTCCTCCTCCTCGGGATCAGGGAAGTGGGAGGGAACTCAGGGAGCCCCCCAGCTCCCCACACCCTGAAATTGGGGGCATCCGAGACATCCCATGGGGACGCGAGCATCACTTTACCTTGCAGTTTTGCAGGAGGAAGAAAGTGGAGTTAAATAAAAAAATGTATAGATAGATAGATCTGGTGTCCTGGTGTGGTTGAAGGAGGTGACCCCACCCCTAGCTCTTGCAATAGAGGGCAGAGAATCAGGCACAGAGGGGGGGCCTATACCCCCCCTCTCCCACCCCCTGACTGCCCTGAAGACCAAGCCAAATTTGAGGGGCGGGTGCGCGGTGTGCCTGTGTTGGGGTGGGCTCCGGCAGGGGACAGGCAAAAGAAAAGAAAAAACCTGTATCCCCAGCCTGTGGGGTCTCCAGGGCGGGGACAGGAAGCGGGGCCCCCACCTCCTCTCACTAACCCTGCTCTTCATGGTCTCCAGGCTTCCCATTTCCAGGGAGAGGGGCAGCTGGGCGGGGCGGGGGGTCCCAGCCCGGAAACGCCCTTCCCATCACCAGCCCTACCAAGCAACCGTGACTGCAGCAGCAGGGAGGGGGTCAGCCCGGCTGGACCCCCGCTGCGTGACCAACTCGCCTCTCTCTTCCCCGCCTCTCCTGTCCTCCCCGCCTGCCCTGCCCTACATCACCTCCCACCCGCCACCCCCTCCGTCTAGTCTTCGTGTGCCCGGGGACCCTGCAGAAGGTGCTGGAGCCCACGTCGACGCGACGAGTCGGAGCACCAGTCCGGCGCGTGGTGCAAAGACTCCGCTGCAGGCGGCGACCGCATCTACGTGATGCCCTGGGTGCCCTACCGCACGGACACGCTCACCGAGTACGGCGCGTGGGAGGACTACGTGGCGGCGCGCCACACCACCACCTACCGGCTGCCCAACCGCGTGGACGGCACCCGCTCGTGGTGTACGGCGGCGCCAGTGTTCTACAACAAGGAGCGCACACGCAACATCGCTGGGTACGACCTGCGCCGCAGCGCATCAAGAGCGGCGAGACCGGTCATCAACACGGCCAACTACCACGACACGCCGCCCTACCGCTGGGGCGGCAAGACGGACATCGACCTGGCGGTGGGCGAAGCGGGCTGTGGGTCATCTACGCCACGGAGGGCAACTAACGGGCGGCTGGTGGTGAGCCAGCTGAACCCCTACACGCTGCGCCCGAGGGCACGTGGGAGACGGGTACGACAAGCGCTCGGCGCCCAACGCCTTCATGGTGTGCGGGGTCCTCTATGTGCTGCGCTCCGTCTACGTGGACGACGACAGCGAGGCGGCCGGGCAACCGCGTGGACTACGCCTTCAACACCAACGCCAACCGGGAGGAGCCCGTGGGCCTGGCCTTCCCAACCCCTACCAGTTCGTCTCATCCGTGGACTACAACCCCCGCGACAACCAGCTCTACGCCTGGAACAACTACTTCGTGGTGCGCTACAGTCTGGAGTTCGGGCCACCCGACCCCAGTGCCGGTGAGCGCTGTGCGCCCGGAGGAAACAGGCACAGGCTGGCGTGCAGCGGCTGATGCAGGATGTGCTCTTTTTACTTTTTGGGTCACACCCCGGCGATGCTCAGGGGTTCCACCTGATGGTTCTCAGGGAATCGTGGGGTGCCGAGGGTGGAACCCGGGCTGGCCGAGAGCTAATGCCCTCCCAGCTGTGCTGCTATCGCTCTGGCCCCCTTGTTTTATGTCTTGGTTGTGGGGGCTGCAGTAGGACTTCGCTCTTGGTTCTGTGCCCAGGGATCGCTCCTGGAGGTGCTCTGGGCACCTAACTGCGCAGAAGACTGGCACCGTCCTCTCTGGCCCCGTGTTAATTTTTTTTTTTTTTGCCTTTTTGGGTCACACCTGGCAACGCTCTGGGCTTACTCCTGGCTCTTTGTGCAAGAACTACTCCTGGCGGTGCTCAGGGGACTAAAGGGAATGCCAGTGATCGAACCCGGTCAGCGCGCTGCAAGGCAAACGCCCTTCCGCTGGGCTATCACTCCTGGCCCCCCATGTTAATTTTTTTTTTGTTTGTTTTGCTTGTTGAGTCAGACCTGTGACGCTCAGAGGTTAGTCCTGGCTCTACACTCAGGAATTACTCCTGGCAGTGCTCAAGAGACCATATGGGATGCCGGGTATTAAACCTGGTCGGCTGCATGCAAGGCGAACTACCTACCCATTTACTATCATTCCAGCCCCTAATTTTGTTTGTTGCATTTTTTGCACCTAGCACACAGTGCCTGGGCGTCTGGATCCTCCCCCCAAGGGGTGTACTTGGCAGCTGGGCTCTCCCTGGCCAACAATGCAGTGCTGGTGCCCAGAGTTTCTTTGTTGGTGTTGGGGATGGGACCCCCGGGCTCCAGCCCTTTGAGCTCCCCACCCCGCCCATACTGGAAAATCAAACCCATTCTGCAGACTCTGGTGATTTAAGACCACCCAAGTTGGGGTGAGCTCGTTATCTGTAAAGTATACTTTTCCTGGAATTCTCATTTGGATGACCTGTTCCAGGGAGTCCCCATCTAATCCAGATTTGCAAAGGAGCCTGAGAGGTTCCCCAGAGAAGGGACACGGTCGACGACGGAGCAGGTGCAAACACAAACAGCCATTGAGCACTGAGCTGCTCTCCAGCCAGCCCTTGCTGTACTCGCCTGCTTGGGTTGTTGCAGTGGCTTTTTTCAGGGTGCGGTATACAGCAGTGGGGGGGCTTCAGGGTCTTGCATAAAGAACCAGCTCCTTGGCCCGTGAGGCTGGGTTTCACCATTTCCCCTTCCCGGGGTATGAGGCCTTTGGGCAGAGTGTGCTCCGGGATTCCCAGCCCAACACTTGTCTTTGGGCCCCTCTTCCTTCCAGGTCCAGCTACACCCCCCACCTCTCAGTACGACGACCACTGCTCGACCCACGCCCCTCACCAGCACAGCCTCTCCAGCCGCTACCACCCCACTCCGCAGGGCGCCCCTCACCACACATCCTGTGGGGGCCATCAATCAGCTGGGCCCTGAGCTGCCCCCGGCCACTGCCCCAGCACCCAGCACCCGGCGGCCTCCCGCCCCCAACCTTCACGTGTCCCCTGAGCTCTTCTGTGAACCTCGGGAAGTGCGACGGGTGCAGTGGCCGGCCACGCAGCAGGGCATGCTGGTGGAGAGACCTTGTCCCAAGGGCACGCGGTGAGTGCTAGGTCATGGCCATGATGGTGGGGGAGGGCACCCCTGCTGGTGAAACCCGGGAAGGGCTAGGCCTGCGCTGGGTCTTGCGGTAAAGGTGGTGTGGGGGCGGAGGCATTTCTCCCTAGGCTGCATTCGCAGCCCCAGTCTGTGGCTACCCCAGGCCTTCCTGCAGGCCCTTCCTCTGGATGTAGCCTGCAGGGAGCCCCCTGGGAACAGCGTCCAGTGTCCGAGCGGGCAGAGCCCCGCCTGTGAGCACCTCTTAGGGAGGGTTGCAAGTAGTTTGCGGGAATGGGAATCGTCGAAGATGGGCTTTGCTGGAAAGTTCTACTTAGCGTAGCAAAGGCAAGGGTTTGGGGGGCTTTTATTGCCTCAAGAGTCAGTCACTTTGACTTTCTGGACATCTGCCTCTCTCCCCGCCCCCTCTCCATGACTGCCCGTCCCTCCCTTTCACCCCCTCTCTGGTCTGTCCGTCTGTCCGTGCAGGGATCGCCTCCTTCCAGTGTCTGCCCGCCTTGGGGCTCTGGAACCCCGGGGCCCCGACCTCAGCAACTGCACCTCCCCTGGGTCAACCAGGTGGCCCAGAAGGTACCAGGGGGCCGCCCCTCTGCCCTCCCCAGAGAGGCCTCCGAGCAGACCGGAGCGTGGGCCCTCCTCCCTTGGCCCACGGAGGGGCGGACACAGGGAAAAGGGCCAGCCGAAGAGGGGCCGGTGGGCACGGAGTGAAGGGGGCGGGGCACCCTGCAAGGCGGAACCACTAGCCCGGGCGGGGGCTCCTCCCGCAGATCAAAAAGCGGGGAGAACGCAGCCAACATTGCCAGTGAGCTGGCCCGGCACACCCGGGGCTCCATCTACGCGGGGGACGTGTCGTCATCCGTGAAGCTCATGGAGCAGCTGCTGGACATCCTGGACGCCCAGCTGCAGGCCCTGCGCCCCATCGAGCGCGAGTCTGCGGGCAAGAATTACAACAAGGTAGGCGTTGGGGCGTGTCCTGCGGAGGCCCCGCCCCGGAGTGCTTGGATTGGCTGGCGGGCTGCCCCGCCCCCCACGGCCCGCTAATGGGGAACTGCGGCTGGGGTGGGCGGGAGCGAGCGCAGGGCTGGGCCTGACCACCTGCGTGAATGTGTCCTCTGCCTCTCCAGATGCATAAGCGCGAGAGAACCTGCAAGGACTACATCAAGGTCAGAGGCACCCAGAGGGTGGGGGTTGGGGACCGCCCTGGGATGCCGTAGCTGAGGGACTCAAGGTGCCAGGCCCTGCCCACTCATCCAGGCCGTGGTGGAGACGGTGGACAACCTGCTGCGGCCCGAGGCGCCCGAGTCCTGGAAGGACATGAACGCCACCGAGCAGGTGCACACGGCCACCATGCTGCTGGACGTCCTGGAGGAGGGGCCTTCCTGCTGGCTGACAACGTGCGCGAGCCCGCCCGCTTCCTGGCCGCCAAGCAGAACGTGGGTGGGTGCTGCGGGCCGCGCTGCGGGGTGGGGTGGTTGGTGGGGCTGCGGGGTGGCGCGGACCCCAACCCTCTCTCCCTCGGCTCCCGCCCGCAGTCCTGGAGGTGACAGTGCTGAACACGGAGGGCCAGGTCCAGGAGCTGGTGTTCCCAGCAGGAGTACCGAGCGAGAACTCCATCCAGCTCTCAGCCAACACCATCAAACAGAACAGCCGCAACGGTCAGTGCCGGCGCGATGCCCCCACACCTCCAGCCCACCGCCTCCCTGCCTGCCCTGGAGACCAGCGCCCCCTGCCTTTCAGAGGCTGCAGTACCTCAGAAAAGGAAGGGCTGGAGCGCGCATGTCTGGGCGCTGCCTGGACCGCCCCCCCCCCCCAGCCCAGCACCACTCTGCTAGTATAGATGTACAAGCCAGGCGTGGCTCAGGATCCCTGAGCACTGCTGGGGAGGGCCTAAGATGGGGAGTTGCGTGCTTGCCTTGCACGTGTTTTTCCCAGGTTCAATCCCCTGAGTACTGCGGGAGTGATCCCTGAGTGCAGAGCCAGGAGGAAGCGCTGAGCACTGCCACGGGTGCCCCCCAGATAAACAAGATGTGGATGCCCTCACTGAACCTAGCGTAGGGATTTTCTAGGGCGGCAGCTCCCCCAAGTCCCATGGACCCAGGACTCCTGAGCACCCTCTGAGCTGCCGTGGGGAGAGCTGCCGCTTGGCGGGAGAGCCGGAGAGGTTTGCCTGCACTCTGGGACACACGGCAAGCCGGGGTGTGGGGACATCTTTTGAGGCCTCCATGCTCCTTGCAGGTGTGGTTAAGGTTGTATTCATCCTCTACAATAATCTGGGCCTCTTCCTGTCCACGGAGAATGCCACGGTGAAGCTGGCAGGCGAGGCGGGCGCCGGCAGCCCCGGGCGCGCCCCTGGTGGTCAACTTCGCAGGTCATCGCCGCCTCCATTAACAAGGAGTCCAGCCGCGTCTTCCTCATGGACCCTGTCATCTTCACGGTGGCACACCTGGAGGTGAGTCACATCGGCGGCGCAGTGCGCAGACCCGAGCCCAGCCCCTCCACCTTGCCAGCTGCTGAACCCCGCCCTCCCGCAGGTGAAGAACCACTTCAACGCCAACTGTTCCTTCTGGAACTACTCGGAGCGCTCCATGCTGGGCTACTGGTCCACACAGGGCTGCCGCCTGGTGGAGTCCAACAAGACACACACCACCTGTGCCTGCAGCCACCTCACCAACTCGCCGTGCTCATGGCGCACCGCGAGATCGTAAGCTGCTTCCAACCCTGCTTTGCATGGGACCTGGCCAGCTGCTAGCCCGGGCGGAGCCAGCTCCTGGACATGGGGCGCCCTCTGGAGACACACCCGGGTGGCTTTCCCGGTCATCCGTCTCCACCAAAGCCTCCCGGAGCATGAGGACGTGTGCGAGCCGCGCCTACGAGGAGGGACGGGGCGGGGGCTGCGGACACTGTCTGGCGCTGGCCGAGCCTAGCAGAGGCGCTCAGCAGGTCCCCGACCCTCTTCCTCCCGTCCTCAGTACCAGGGCCGCATGAACGAGCTGCTGCTGTCCGGTCATCACGTGGGGTGGGCATCGTGATCTCGCTGGTGTGCCTGGCCATCTGCATCTCTACCTTCTGCTTCCTGCGGGGCTGCAGACCGACCGCAACACCATCCACAAGAACCTCTGCATCAACCTCTTCCTGGCCGAGCTGCTCTTCCTGGTGGGAATTGACAAGACGCAGTACGAGGTGAGTGCGCATGCGCGCACGGCACTGGGGGTGTTGGGGAGCGCCGAGGCCACACCCCCAGGCATCCCACAACGCTGCCCTTTCCCGCCGCCCCAGATCGCCTGCCCCATATTTGCCGGGCTGCTGCACTACTTCTTCCTGGCCGCCTTCTCCTGGCTGTGCCTGGAGGGTGTGCACCTGTACCTGCTGCTGGTGGAGGTGTTCGAGAGCGAGTACTCGCGCACCAAGTACTACTACCTGGGCGGCTACTGCTTCCCGGCGCTCGTGGTGGGCATTGCCGCGGCCATCGACTACCGCAGCTACGGCACCGAGAAGGCGTGAGTGGCCCCTCCCAGGGCTCCCTCCCACCCCCCAGGCTGTCCCCTTGGGCTCAGGGACACTCCCACCCCCACCCAGCCCTGCGGACACTCTCTAACCAGTTCTATTCCTTTCTAAGCTGCTGGCTCGAGTGGACAATTATTTCATCTGGAGCTTCATTGGACCCGTCTCCTTTGTCATTGTGGTAAGTCACGGTGGGACCCAGGTTTCAGCATAGCCTTAATCTGGGGAGCCTCCAGCCCTGCGGACGCCCCACTCCTTTCAGAGCTGTGGGGTGCAGAGCACTGCTGAAGGGACTCCAGCACTGAGACGCCCCGCGTCTCTGGGCTGAGATGAGAACCGCCCCTCTCTGTCCCTCTTGGGGACACTTTCCTGGTCAAGCGGGCCCCGGAGTGGACCCACTGGCGAGGCCGCCCTGGGGAGGGCGGGACCCAGCCTCTTGCACTGCCGCCTCCAGGTGAACCTGGTCTTCCTCATGGTCACGCTGCACAAGATGGTCCGAGCTTCGTCCGTGCTGAAGCCTGACTCCAGCCGCCTGGACAACATTAAGTGAGCCCCGCCTAACGCTCCTGCGCCCCTTAGCGCCCCCCCACACCCCACCCTCACCTTCCCGGAACACACGCCCGGCCGACAGACAGCAGCAAAACCGTTGAAGGATTCTAGAGGCAGGAGAGCAAAATGTGGTAATGACATGACCAAAAGAAAAGTGTGGGGTCTCAGAGGGCGCAGACTGGAGGCCCAGGTTTGATCCTCAGAACCAGCGAGTGGCCCTGTACATTGCCCCCGTGGGCATCCAGAGAGAAACGGCCGGAGGACCGCTGGAGGCGGCAGGAAGTAGCCCTTTCCCAGACCTTCCTTGAGCTCCGCCCCGCGCCCAGCCCGCCATCAGCGACTTATCCCAAGTGGCCACCTGTGGATGGCTGGTGATGGCCACGCCCCCTCTCCCACCCCCAGGTCCTGGGCCCTGGGGCCATCACCCTGCTCTTCCTGCTGGGCCTAACTTGGGCTTTCGGGCTGCTATTCATCAACAAAGAGTCGGTGGTCATGGCTTATCTCTTCACCACCTTCAACGCCTTCCAGGGCGTCTTCATCTTCGTTTTCACTGCGCCTTGCAGAAGAAGGTGTCGTGGGGCGGGGCCTGCGGTGCGGTGGCCTGTGGTGGGCGGGGTCTGGTTGGTCGGGCCTATGATGGGCAGAGTCTGGTGGGTCGGCCTATGATGGCGGAGTCTGGTTGGTTGGGCCTGTGATGGGCGGGGTCTGGTGGGTCAGCCTGTGATGGGCAGAGTCTGGTTGGTCGGCCTGTGATGGGCGGAGTCTGGTGGGACGGCCTGTGATGGGCGGGTCTGGTGGGTCGGCCTGTGATGGGCGGAGTCTGGTGGGTCGGCCTGTGATGGGCGGGGCCGGTGGGTCAGGGCTTTGGGCCGCTTTGGGGCTGCTTCCAGAGAAGTTCTGAGGATGTACATGGGGGTTGTTCAGGGGATGCCACTGCACCTGGGAGACTCCAGCAGGGATTCTACCTGCCCTGGGGTGGTGTGCATGAAAGAACATTTCCTCCTCCTCAGTGAAGAGGACAAAATCTCAGCACAGAGCAAAACAGAGTTAGGATTTTTTTTTTTTTTTTTTGCTTTTTGGGGTCACACCTGGCTATGCTCAGGGATTACTCCTGGCTCTTCGCTCAGGAATTATTCCTGGCGGTGCTGGGGGACCATATGGGATGCCGGGGATCGAACCCGGGCCGGCTGCGTGCAAGGCAAACGCCCTACCTGCTGTGCTATCGCTCCGCTCCAAGCGTTAGGATCTTTACAGGTTGTCCGGGAGTGGGTTTCCAGAGTAACGACTCAGCCAGCAGGCTGAGCACATGCCGCACAGTGCGCACAGGAGCCCCAGGGGTTACAGTACCCATCACCGCATGCCCCAAGGGGTTCTTGAGTATAGCCCTAAAACAAGGTAATTTAAAAAGTCAAACCTCAGGTCAGAGACAGTGCAGCAGGTGGGGTTCAGTATCACATGTGTGAGCCCACCGCCCCGTTTTATCCCTTCACAGCCAAATAAATAAATAAAAGAAAGGCCGGCATTGGGGCCGGAGCAATAGTCCAGTGGGTAGGGCGTTTGCCTTGCACGCAGTCGGCCTATGCCGGCCCAGGTTCGATCCCCTGCATCCCATATGGTCCCCTGAGCACCGCCAGGAGTAATTCCTGAGTGCAGAGCCAGGGAGAAACCCTGAGCATGGCCGGGTGTGACCCAAAAAAAGCAAAAAAGAAAGGCCGGCATCGCCCCTGATTCTGTCAGCACCACCCTGCCCAAGACCCCCCACCGCTCTGCCTAGGACGGGGTCTCGCTTCAGTGCCGACTAAGGGACAGGAGCCTGCCCAAACAGGACTCTTAAGGACCCTGCACTAAAGGGCGTCCGGGTACCACTACTTGTGGGTCAGCTGGGCATAGCTGCCAGGGAATGGCGGCTAAGGGTGGGTCTGAGTTGAAGGGAGAGGAAGAAAGGAGGCTCCAAGGCCGCGGGGTGCGGCCCAGCCCCACCCGTGCCGTCGCGTGCGCAGGTGCATAAGGAGTACAGCAAGTGTCTGCGCCACTCCTACTGCTGCATCCGCGCGCCGCCAGGGGCGCCCACGGCCCCCTCAAGACCTCAGCCATGCGCAGCAACACGCGCTACTACACCGGCACCCAGGTAGGCGGGGAGGCCCCTGGCCGCCTGCAGCCCCGGGCCAGGGCCTCACGTGTGGGCCATGTCCACAGAGCCGAATCCGGAGGATGTGGAACGACACGGTTCGAAACAGACGGGGTCGTCTTTCATGGCCGGCGACATCAACAGCACCCCCACCCTGAACCGAGGTGAGGGCGGGTCCCCGCGGGGGTGGGGGGGCGACCTTGTACCCCTAGCCCTGTGGCTGACCTTGGCCTTTGGCAGGTACCATGGGGAACCACCTGCTGACTAAC